>JANIVW010000010.1:197256-223057 GCA_030555995.1 Isabelozyma heimii
TCCAGTTCAGGCTCTAGTTCGAATTCAGGTACAGGATCAGGATCAAGTTCAGGTACAGGATCAGGATCGAGTTCCGGCTCCAGTTCGAGTTCGGGCACAGGATCAGGATCGAGTTCAGGCTCTAGTTCGAATTCAGGTTCCGGATCAGGCTCTGGCGGATCAGGCTCTGGCACGGGTAGCAGCGGGACTGGATCAGCATCCGGTAGTGGTTCGGGATCAGGTTCAGGTAACGGATCTAACGGATCAGGATCAGGATCGGCATCTGGAAGCCCCTCTGCTTCCGCTTTCGAGGGAGCAGCAATTAAGGCCAATGTTCATTGGATGGTAACTGCTATCGGGGTAATTTCGTACTTATTATTGTGATATCCCATTCACGTACGTGAACATTTCAACAAAAAACATTGTAACAACATTATCAAATCTGGTTCTTTAAATTCGTAGCAATTCTCATGGCTAAGAGTTTGCATTAACAATTATAAATTCGGTCTTTTGGGTCTTTTCAATATTCATTTTTCTTGCAAGTTTACTTTATCAAATTCGTCAATCGTTTGATCTAATTCATTAGACTTCGATTTAATTTTTATTTTTTATAAAACTTCAGAGTGTAGTCGTTTCTTTTTTTGGCGCTTTTTCATCTCCTAGACCCATACCTCACATTTTTCTGCAAACAGTGTTTTGCAACCTCTATTTCCGCCATGTATTGTTGTATTCTATAAGAATAAAATGCTGAACCAACAATTCCAAACACGTTAACGTGATTTTATCGAATAGAGTGTTTCCTATGCTGCTGTATTCCACCGATGACTTCTTTGCTTGTGACTGTTTGCGATCCCAATTACACAATCACTATCAAGTCGTTGATGGCAAGGCCTGAAAGCGGTGTGTCGGTCAGGCTATCATTACTGGCTAACAAGCTGCCTCCTACAGGGCTTCGCCAAAGCCTCGTCAAACTTCACAATAAACCTTAGTCTAATGGATCTATTCTATTTAGTCCATAACATAATCTCCAAGCATTTCCTTTCATAATATAGACCTGACGCAAAATTTCGACCTGCATTAGAAGAAATGTAAATATCCGTAGAGAATAACACAATAGAGCATTTTGAGATATGAAAAAAAAGCCCGACGCGGGGCTCGAACCCGCAACCTTTTGATTGCACTCTTTAAGAGTCAAATGCTCTACCGATTGAGCTAGCCAGGCGGCTTTCTTGAAACAAAGAATATTCAAATACAATAAATGGGGTAAAGAAGACATAAAGTGGACCCGTACCTCCAAGTTAGTAGATAGCTATTTAATTATATAACATACATAAACTCGTTCGTTTAAAAAAGAAAGGTTGTGAAATCTACCAAAGGGGTTTTTATGATCCAGTTTGTTCTGGTTCGTTTCCTCTATTCAACGGAATTCAGGGCTTTTACTCATGTGTGGGGGGTTTGCTGATATCACCCGATCTCCTATCCATGTTCAAAAGCTAAAATTCAAGAATCTAAGATTGCTCACAGTCAGACCATACTCCAACTTCACCAAACAATCATCACAACCCTCAAATGAATTTGGAAAAAACTCTCCACATATATTTCACAGCACACCCAACCGATTACATCCACCTCTTCCTTTTGGGGGTCGACATGTGGAAATTCCAGAATACTCCTGCTTGTCCCTATGCCTACAACCACTCCTTTCCACATATCAATCTGGTGATATCATTACAAATGTTTATACTGCGCAGCATATCTGGCAAACACAATATAGCACAACGTAATCGGTCCGAACTTATCGAGCTCACCAATCTCACAACAACCAAGGTTGACTCATATAATAGCTATCATTACTTAGTAAAAATAATTTACACTTTTCGACTATCCCAATTTCTGGTAGTATCTCAGATGTTTACCCTGAGCAACGGAAAAATAAATTCTATGATATCTTCTTATTTGCAACAATACAGAGTATAATTCACACTTCTCTTCTTTCGAGATTTGAGAGTCTAAATTTTGCTAACACACATCAGGGGTTTTTACTAGTAAATAGTTTCCCTGACTTACACTTGTTGTATATATTAGTCTTACAAAACATATATAATGTTAATCGTAAAAACCTAAAGTTGTATTTTACAATATAGCTATCGTTTGATTCCTCTGCTAATTTTCTCCGGATATATGTCTCGATTTAGTTTTACTTTGAGCTGAAATTGATCTTTGTCAGGATATCGCTGAATATAGACCCACTTTCGGGCAACTTCTACTCCCTGTAACTGAACATGCTCTACATCTGGCCATTTTGCCAATTATAAAATAGAGGTTTTTAAAAATTGTGCATTTTCAACATATTGACGTACACCGCCCCTGCTTTGATTCATGAGTATGCTCCCGACACGAGTTTGGTATATATATGTTCAGGCTAATCGAATGAAGAACCGATTACATCTTGGTGTGGACAAGTATTTCAATAGTATCATTTCCTTGACCAGTTCTACTCCATTTCTTTGAAGGTTTTAGAAAGATACTCATTAATTTCTTTCATATATTCCATAGACCATTCCTTATCGAAAGTCTTACCTTGTTTAGTATCCTCATCTATTTTCTCATTCAAGTGATCCAATCTTTTCTTTATGATTTCAGATCTATACTTGATCCACTGAGGATAAAAGTAATTATACTTACTACCGAAATTGATTTCTGGCTTCACAGTGGCTAATATCGAATCTTCTGTAACCAACGGATCCTTGGCCCTGTAAGAAGTTACCATTGTAATTCTTTCAGTAGATCCTTTTGGCGAGGGAGCAATATGCTCAACCAATCTTCCCTGCAATACCGCAGCATTCCCACTTTGTGGACCAGGTACTGCAACAATCTTCTGCGGTTCATCAAGAACTTTTCCCATTCTTAGTGAAGTTTCACCTCCAACCATGTTAGTAGTGTCTGAGAGCATAAGAACGCAGACAAAGGGGTAGCTGTCATAATGCCAGTCAACAATAGCTTTCATCCCCTTTTGCAGTATTGGATTTGCTGCTGTTGAATGCATACCAACGTTAATGGAACCAATTTCATAGTCCATAATGATTTCTAATTCCACTCCGGCCATCATGCTGATCAATTCCATCGTTTTTGGATGGGTCCAAGCATCAAAAGTGAAAGGAGATGTGCTTTTGGCATAACCCCTGATACTGCAGTCCAAGCCTGACGTAGAGTTGAACAAAGTTCTAGCATATTCTAAAAATGTCTCTTTGGTGAGGATTTCCTTTCTCATAATTTGCACCGCTTCTTCGGTAAATAATGGGAAAGGATCACTTACTCCGATTGAACTTATCTGCTTCTTATTAGTTAACCCTAATTCTTCCATGGTTATTCTTCTGGTACTGTTGAACTTATGCTTTTCCGTAGGATCAGAAGAGTAATATTTCAAATGTTTATAAGGATCGAATTTGATTTTTTCAATCTCTGTAATTGAACCACCTAAATTCGCTATGGTTTCATCATAGGTTTTTCTGAATCTTTCTTCATACGTATCTTCACTGAGAGCTTTATGTGGGCAGTGATCCTTGATCAACTGAATTGTTGCAGCGGTTGCCATTTTATCTACTGAATATAATTAATGAATTTTTGAAGACATGGAGATATTTTGATAGCTTTATATACTCCATTATATAGGTAATCTGTAGTTACTTTTGGATTATTTGGAAACCCTCAGAGATACACCAAAGATTGCTGATAAAGACATATTGCTAACTTAAAGTAAGATAAGCGATTGATTATCGATTTCAGGTATAAAGATAGGGGCTACGCCCTATCAAGAGATGTTACTAAGACACCGTACTGCATACATATTATATGGGAAGCTCACAGAGAAAAACAAACCATTTTTTCTGTCGCTTTCCTTCTGAACAAGGAAGGAAAGGGGAATGCACAGGTGTTTAATAGGAGTATATTAACGGCAGCTAAGAAAGTCTTTTAAGAAATTTCAGGGGTTAAATTCTAATCTATGTAAACAGCGATTATATCCGGAGTGAATTAGAATTGGAGCCCACCCCTTTCAAACGGTCCTATAAAACTTCGCTGGAAATGGAAAGTTGCAGCAACTTTGAGAATGCCGGTGTTTACGTAAGCGACACTATCGGCTACAAACTTTTACTCTGCCTTCATGATCATACTCCATCCGAGGAAGGGTTCTGAGGTTTTAAAACAATATAGAGACCTTACGACAAAAAAAAATGTAGAGTTTTAGCCATTTATGAACAAAACAGTGGGAATGTATGATTTCTTAAGAAAAAGGAACAGTAGCAATGATCGTGAGGACTTAAAAATGGAAGTCAGCCGTTTGGTTGACTTTGAAAGGTCCAATAAATTTGCCTCTGAGAGTACGATAATATGTCCATCTCTTAAGTTGCTCAAAAGCTTTGCTAATATGAGAACACAAGCGGGTGGTGTTTCTACAGTGTACAGTGTGGTGTGTGTCACTTTAATTCTATTGTAGCAAATTGAAGAACATTCAATCCAAGTCGAAAGTGAGAATAAGAGAGTATACTAGACGAAGAAGACTAAGTTAGAGCATGAAAAGGCTTGAGCTGCCAAAAGCTCACTCGAGATTTCTTCTCTCAAGAAAACAGCATTCCCTTACTCACCTTCAGGCCATCGGCCCAGAGATCAATGTGAATTGGTCTACATCATGTCCTTGCATAGCTGTAAAAAATATCCAAATAATGAGTAGAATGCTACTTTGAAAGACAAGTAATGGAGAGATCGAGTATCTAAAATTCCAGTTAAAGAGGATATAGATAGATCCGGTCTTTTTATGAACCATTCTTAAGGACTAACAGAATTCATCTTCTCAAATTCTTCTTGAATGGAGCCATTAAAGTGAAACTATTCAGATAAGTAATCGAATGAAATGTAAAGCGGTATTATAGAAACACAGGATGTCTAGTGCATCTATATATCCCCACCTTTATTGCTCTCTTATGTTTGATAGTGTGCACGAAAGTACTCTTATGCAAGGGAGATCTCTGCTTTTGTTTTGGGGTACGTAAGCAATTTTAAGCATATTCTTTCCCTATTGAATCTATACAAACTATGCAATTAGAAAGGCCCTCATGCGCAAAATACTCAAAGTAGGTTGTAATACTATTAGTTGACCTACTTTAAGATGGAGGCTTGAAATTTGACACCATCGCAGCTTGCTAAGCCACAGAGACATGAATCTTGTTTCTTCTAAGATGAGGGCCTGAAATATGAGCAAAAAAGTGGTTTTTTCCGCGCTTTCACCATGTCATATTGTGAAATCAGATGGTCACGCTCGTAAGCTTCTTATCCTTTGAGGCGTGTCAACTTATATGGCCATTTGATATCACTCTTAATATAACCCTTCTTTACGATAACACCCACAAAAGTTCCAACAAACATGAAAGCAAATGCAAAAATACATGAATAATTCTTGGCTAATAAATACGGTAGTTCATGTCTGAAAATCAATGCTTTTTTTTTCTTAGCCCATCGCTTGGCAGTGAAACCTGTAGGATTGTCATCAGACCCCGAAAGACACTTGTCTAATGAGTTCAATAGCCTCATATCCATCCTACCTGCTACTGTAAAATGTCTATTACATCTCGTAAATTCCTGAGCAGGTTACACTTGGTTCTAATCTTCTTCGAATGCAGGGAAATATAATTTCTTTCCAAGAAAAAAAAATACGAGTTGGCTAAAGATCGACTTATTTCGTTGTAGAGAAACAAAAATACCTGCTTGTGTGGGTGGGTGCGACAGTGGGCTATGAAAAGTACTTGACATTGATGTCACACCCACAGAATGTTTCAAATACAACCAGAAGCTTCTATCCCAGCCCCAACTCGTTCCTCATCCCTCTTACTTTATCACCCATGCCCAATTTCCTAATCAGATCTCTTTCCCGATTGCCAGGATATTGTATCCTCTTATTTGAAATCGGTCTGCCCCTCATTGCTGAAGATCTACAGTGTGGGGGGAGAATCTTGAAAGATTTCAGTTCTTTTTTTTCCAACCTGGAATTTCTAAATATAGTTCTACATCAATTTTCTATTTTATTTTATTTATCTGTATGATTATTTTTTTCCTACCAATTCATGCAGTAGTATATGAAAAAAACACTCTCTATCTTGAATGCTTTCAACATGAAATGCACCATATAAGGTTCAGCAATTCCAGTCCCATATAATCAGAAAAGCACTCCTCATTGATCTGTTCATTCGCTTTTGCTGCAAATACACAATCAGAGGAAGTTAAAGCAGGGGAAAGAGAAAGATGTTTCATAGTTGGACATTTTCTTCCTGTGTGCTATGTTACATACTCTCTATAGTATTTTCCCTCACCATAAGAGAGGATACAAATAACGTTAACGTGCTCACTGGTACTGGCAATGGAACACCAACGACTAAGTCTCCAGCTGACATAACAACAACAATAACACAAACATTGACAATATTTAGTGCTCTTTCAGGAACCGAGTCCACTATGATATTGACTGTTATTACAATAACCAGAACAATTCCAGGAACGGAACCTAGTCCAGAGAGTTCACCCACTCCAGAGAGTCCAGAGAGTTCACCCACTCCAGAGAGTCCAGAGAGTTCAACCACCCCAGAGAGTCCAGAGAGTTCACCCACTCCAGAGAGTCCAGAGAGTTCACCCACTCCAGAGAGTTCAACCACCCCAGAGAGTCCAGAGAGTTCAACTACTCCAGAGAGTCCAGAGAGTTCAACCACCCCAGAGAGTCCAGAGAGTTCACCTACTCCAGAGAGTCCCGAGAATACTCCGGATAAGCCTACAGTTACAGAGACTTCTTCCACTGTCAGTCAAGGGCACACAACAATCGTTACTATAACATCTTGCTCTAAATATGTATGCACGACTAAAGTGTCAACCGGTATTGCAACAGTTGTTACTACTACTGTGGACGGCACTGAGTTTGTGTACACCACATATTGCCCAACATCTTCTCTAGTTGGATCTACTGCGACATCTGGTGCAGACAATAATTATGGTCCAGGTGATTCATCCGAAACTGGCAATAGTTCAGGACCGTCTGCTGGCAGCGAGTCCGAGCTATCACCTCCGAGTGTCACAACTTACGAGGGTGCTACTTCCTCGATGTTTGTATCATATGTCCTGATTGCTATTTCCTTAGTTTCTCTATTCTTTATAGTTTAGGTAGCCGGATTAATACAGAGCACTTTTGTTCTCTTTATTTCTACCCTTTAACTTCTTCTTTCGGAGGTGCTTATGTGAATCTAGCTTAGAAGATGTTTGTTGAGCATTTTTATTTTGCATTCGTTTTTATAAATCAGGTTCTAACAGTTGTATCTATATATCACGTAAGTGCAGCTCTTGTAGCCTTTCTTTGATATGTTAGTCATTCAAAGATAAATACTGTTTTATAGATGTTCAATTCGAGAGTGGATGCCATTAGATCTACTTTTTTAGTTTTGATTTGAAGCCCCAGGCGCATGATATTTCCACATCAAAGTTTAATTGAAACTTTTTTTTCGCCAAGACAATTACATACTGGCCGTGGATCTACATTCAGAGAAAGAAATTAAATTCAAAAATAAACATTAAGGAACTATTTTGGGGAATTTGAAGTGTTAAAATCTGATCAATATATGTAACTAACGTCTATATTCGGTGGTGAATAAAAATTGAAGCCCACTCCTCATTTTAAACGGTCCTAGAAAGAGTTCGCAGTAAATGGAAAGTTGCAGCACTTTTAGAATACGGATGTTTACGTAAGCGACATTATTATCGTTTGTGCTCTGTTTTCAAGAGTACATCATTTTCTTTCTTGAAGAATATTGCGAGGCTTCCAAACAGCATCTTGCTAGCAAGAAATGGGTCGGCCATTTATCCATTTATGAGCAAAACCCATGGAATATGAGACATTTTCAGTAAATAGGAGAAGTAATATTGACGAGCTTCATAATTAGGCAAATTACATCAGCCACCAAAGGAAGCTCTACTATTGTCCTAGATTGTCCTTGAGGTCTCTACAGTTGAATCGTCCTGAAATTGCAAAGTCATAGTATTTATGGTCTATAAATACATGCTTTCAATGTGCCCATTCTCTAATATTCTTGTTTTGATTCTTCCAGTACAATGAATAAGAAGTTGACAAAAGCCTTAATGTTATATACTAAGTAGCAATGTTTGCCAAAACATGTTCCCATTAACATAATAGTAAGAGACATGAAAGATGATACACTCTGACGAAGAAGTAGTAGTGAGAGAGAAATATTGCTGTGAATAATCGACTATAATGCTATGAAAGGCGATATGTTCCTCGATCATCAAAATTAAACTTTACCAATTAGTTTATTCCTTGGCAGTTTTGAAATGCTTGGTAGGCATCAACATACTGTTTTTTTTTTTGAAAGCTTACGTAAGAATGTCAGCTATTCTAAATAAGTAAAAGTAGAGCCAAAAATAAAAGCTTTCTTTTCTTCTGAGAGCAGCCGAGTCCACTGATAATTGACCATGATATCTGCTATAATTCGGAGTTTGATGGTTTTGTCTCAGTATCTCAACCCATGGCCGCGACCTGAGGGATTCTTCCCTCAGGAATGGCAATTCAGCCAGTCAGAGCCAGGTATTTGGAAGAATACCTCAGTTTTGATTCACCTGGCCGATTACCCTGGAGCAAATCTTTACGTTAATTTGGTTCCTTGGTACGACAATGAAAACTTCAGTGAGTTCATGAGTTTGGTTGGCAGGAAGACCGCAATTGATGTTTTAGATTTAGACACCCGGTCGACTCATTTATTTTATCATTACTATAATGTGACCGAACTAGACGAAGATGACTACAGAAAGGAAATATATGGAGATTTAATGCCAATTTATTCCTCTTCAAATAAGCCGTGCAGGTCTAGGAAAGATGAAAACTTGCCCGACTGGATGGTGTGTGATGTTGCGTTGAATGTGTCCACTGGTACAAAATACGCTTGTGGTCTTCAACAACATTTCTATGGGATGGATTTCGCACCTGAGGATTTCTTATCTGCCTGGAATATGACAGAAACTGATATACTTGTGAAGGCGCTGGGAGCCCAAGGAATAGCTTCGGCATTCAAGTCAACAGAGGGTAGTGACTGTGAGACTATGTTTCTTATTTTGGATGAGAATTTCGAACTTGTTGAGCCTAATGGAACAGGTCATCCTTTTTTTATATTAAGAGTAACCCCAAGAATAAGAAACGGCAAGAAAAAGAAGTGTACAACTGCTACACTGGCGAAAGAGTTGGCAAAAATGGTAAGCGTATTATTCGGTGAAGCTATGAGAAAAAGAATGGTGGCCTTCTGCACAACGCTCACTGGCAAAAGCGGTTGGTTTGGAGCAAATGACTGGTACGGGCAAGTAGAAGTGTGGCCATTTCGATATATGACCGTGATATATCATCATGGGAAAACTCCTTGTTACGATGGCAACCTACTTCTTAGTAACCCTAAGGATAAGCCATTGCAATTCAAATGATTTTCTGCCTCACTGATTTCCGAAAGGCAGTGTCTTCTCTGATTGATAATGATGCATGGACTCTTATTTTAATCTGGGGTTGCAAAATTGGGGTTTCTCATTCATTGTCATGGAAAATCTAAAATGCGACTTTCTCTTTTAATTGATCACTTCTTTAGAAAGTTTAAATTTGTTTTGAATTCGGCATTTTAAGCTTTCCATCCCCAACGTTTTGAAGAAACCTTTCGGCTGGAAATGCACGGCTATTGAGCTGATTCCCGACTTCATTTATGAAAATTATGTCGGAATTTTGAAAAAAAAAATTCTAAAAATTTGATGCTATTTCTCTAATGCTTAAGAAATTGCCTTTCATTGCTTGGTACTTCTATCTTTGCAATTGTATTAGGCTTAACGAAAATTTTTATGGTGCCTCAGTGTATGACGGAGTTCAGAACTCAGCTCTGCTTGAAAAGAGAGGAGAAACTTCTGAAATTCAAACTCAGATTGACGGTGCTAGAATTATTGTAATGGCCGCAACAGGGGTTTGGTCTATCGTTACTATAGGGAGTTGTGGTTCGTGTGTTTTGACTACGGGGGCTAATGTCCCTGGTTGCTTGATGTGTGCCACTGGTGGTACAGTAGGCTCTTTAGTAGCTGTTGCAATTTATTTCCTTTAAGCCCGCTAACTATCGGCACCTAAACAAACACAAGTAGTTATCGAGTAATTAGACGAGGGCTCTCAAGAAGGGCATGGAAATGTTGTTTTTCATTTCAATAGAAAATGCCCTAAACCATGAAGTGAACTACAAACAAGTAACCTAGAATTGAATATTGATGTATAGAAACGAAATTCAAAAAGAGATTGGGTGCCAGAGCGTATATTCTAGATGAGTTAGATTGACATAAATGCTAATATGTTCCTTTGATGGGAGACACCTAGTTGTGTCGAGTTGTAGATTTTGATTAGCATCAAGTCAGATGCGGTCATGAAAATTTTCCTCAACTTAGGCACTCGGGAGACTATGCGATTCTTCGTAACTGGATCTACATTCAGTCAGCAAGAAAACAACTCGATATTTATACTTTGCCAACAACTTTAAGGCATGGGGGTTAGATGGGATTTTGTTAAGATACTCAGTTCGCTAAAAATGAAAATCTCCATTGGCCTAGGCAAATGCCGTATCTGGCATTGAAAGGACTTATAGACGATGAAAACGAAACTGCAGAATTCGTCAGCTCTGGTCCAAAAAGCCATAATCCTCAGGCTTTTTTGTGTCGTTATGCATGGAACCATTGGGTTTATTTTACAAAAAGCAATAAGAATTTTGTGTGTTATAACTAGGAAATTATAGAATTGCCAGAATATCAATAATAGAATTGTTTGCTGCCTTCGCTTTGTCTACACCTCTTAGATCCATCATGGCTCCAAACAAAGAAAAATTTAACTGAAGAGCTGTAAAGCATCTTCCGGAAACGAAAGAATCACCTCATTATGGCAAGCCAATTGTAGGCGAAAATGGAGAGGATAGCAAAGATCAACATGTTGCAGCTAGTGATATTCGGCTATTTCTAGACTTGAGTTTAGATGTGCTACGCAAAAAAATTGAAAAATTCAATATAATCATGAAACGCTACAAGGATTTATGAATGAATATCAGAATGAGGGCTTCATGCTTCTCTTGGGGCAAGAATTGAAAGAGAAAGAGATTGTTCAGGAAAGGTGCACCAGAGTTGCGTTCGGTCATGCTTCTCATGTTGCTCTGCTCTTATTGTCCCGCCCCTGTTAAGAGACTTTGATAACAATATTATTCCCGACCAAATATTAGAGCTATGGATCTACCTTCTTTTCCTAGCCCGGCTATTGTCTCGAATAAGGGTTTACAGAATTTCAAATTTGGCTAATCAATTGCGAGAAGATTTTTATCCTAATTTGCATCATCCCTTGTTTCTATATTTATAATTGCAATTATTCGAGACTAGTCATAAAAATATCTGCGAAGTCGAAAAATTACTTTTAGCACCTGTTAAATAAGGTTTTGATTTTGCAAGACCAGTTGATTCAAAACGGCTATGATATATTGGAAGCTCTCTTTGTTCTTCATTGCATTGGTAGAATCTCTTTTCTGATCCTACTAATTCACGAGGTCTAGAGAATTTTGTCTTTTTCTTCTAGGCAAGAATTAGATTAGTCCCGGAAACATGCATCAAATCATACCCTGAGTTGGGATCAAAGAAAATATTATACACATAATGCAGTATCCCTTATAAAAAACAATATACTCGGCGTTAGAAAAGCCAATCTTACAACTGAAATGAAATAACATGTCGCAATGACCATCCATTTTTGGGACATGCCAAAAATAAGCATATGCAAGATTGCTTTGTTAAGTGAGCTTTCATGGTATGATGCGATACGGTTATGAGGCTGCTCTCTTATTGACTCAGGAAAGGAATATCAATTAGCAGTATTTAAGAACGATAATCTCTCTGCTATGGTTCCTTGATTCTTGGTCATACGAGGATCATGCTTGTAAATCAATTAGTGACTTTTGCCCTGCTTTGGTGCTCAGTTAGTGCTCTTTTCTTTAAAAGAGAAGAGAAAACTTTCAAATATATCTCTGGTCCATTTTCGGCATCAAAAGATTTGAACATGCCTACTATCGAGTTCACAATTGGAACTCCAGGTCAGAAGGTTCTTGCTCAATTGGATACTGGATCTCCGTTCGGATTCATTGAACGTGAAACTCAGGAGGGATATTCACCCTTCGATGCAAAAAAATCATCCACCTATCACAACAGTAGCAAATTTTTTAATATTGAGTTTGTTGGAGCAAGTCTTAGTGGTTGGTGGTCTAGTGATACTGCTAGCTGGGGATCCCACTCCATCAAAAATTATTCTTTTGTGTTATCTGGTAATACGACCGATGAGGGAGGTATAGTAGGGGTTGACATATATTCCGAAGGCAAACCAACCCTTTTGACTTCTTTAAAAGATGGTGGTGCAATTTCTAATAGGAGTTTTGCTGTCCACTATGATGACCCGGGTAATACTTTTGGTGAGTACGTATTTGGTGGTGTCGACCATTCAAAGTTCATTGGCAAATTGACGCAGTTACCATATCATTCAACTTTCCAGAGAGGTAACTACTCAATAATCCAAGACGATGAAGTAGTTTACATTGATCGCAAATCTGATAAGGTTATGTTTGATACAGGTGGTTATGGTTCATCTTACTTTCCAGCAGAGACATTGAATTATCTTTTCGAGCACTATGGGGACGGGAAAACTTTGGACTGCGCAACAATTAAGGAAAAGAAGCCCCAATTACAAGTTGAGGTAGGGGGAGTTTGGAATTTCACATATGACATAGCTAGCAGGCTTCCTGATGGAGACTCATGTAAGCTGGCAACATATCTCTCTCAGGTGAGTACTAAAGAGAACATAATACCACTCGCTTCAGACAATTGGAGACAGTCTTACGTAGTTTGGGACTATGATAACCGTAGAATGCTTTTCGGAAAGAGAAACCCAGACGTCGGTGCACCTGATATTAGACCAATTACGGATGATATTATCTCCAACTGAGATTGTAATTTTTTATATGTCTTCATTTAGCAACCAATATTAAGAAACGTACCAGTTTTTGAGGGTGGTTAATAATGGAAGGAGAGTAGTTTATTGATGTTACTTATTAATTAAGGAGCGTTCGGACATTTTCAAAAGAACATAGTCTTATTGTGGATGTATGTTTTATGTTGGAGTTCAACAAGACTATACTCTATTATGCATCGTAAATTTGACAGGGATTCGTATCTATTGATCCCCACGATAACGATAAGTCATATTTTTCTCCTAAGTATATATTGCCTGAATATAAGCTTATTCGCTGACCCGTCGCCGAATAATACTTCTCAATGTAGTCTCACCGATCCTACCTCCCACTCCTTGTGAACTCCCACTCCCTGTGAAGTGAGTCACAAAAAATGTAATATATTTTAGGCATTAAACCTAATCAGAAATTGCGACTTGCAAAATTGGGTTGGGCAATAATGTCAGGCAGTCCTACGATTTGAGGACCTGACCTCACCTACATGTGTTTTGTTCTATATTTTCATTGATTAAGGGCTATTTGAAAGAGTACGAATCTCAGAAAGACCTCCACACGTCATCCCAGATTCTCCATTTATCCACATGAGCTCCTTAGTCATTGTTATAAACCTTGGTAGCTCATTTAAGTCTCAGATCTGAACCAAGATACCCATGCCAAGCAAAATATTGCTGCAGTGGCCCATATCTATTGTAAGACCTCTGAGAAATTGCAGCTAATTGGCCCTGAGTCTCAGTGGTCATAATTCCCCTAAAACCATATTGACATCCAAATATCAATGACCCATCTCCTTGCACACACAAATCATTCAATCACCGATCGAATTCTCGGTGCATCACCTAGGAATCATTCCCAAATAGGCAAGGCAGAGCAAAATCACATCAATTAGGTAGTCTTGGTCGCATGTGTCAATAGGAATACAGCTAACTATTTTTCGATGTAGGAAATTTTCAGTTTACTGAGTGGGAAGATTTCCTGATTCGGCAGTAGAGAGATAAGATTTTCCACACCTCGATTTCTGGGGAAATACATAATATACAATAAAGCACCCATTTTCTGTAGTTATCACCATGCAAAATGTCAAAGAACCAACATCAAACAGAACTCAACAAGGAGTTAGTCGAATATGCTAGAAAGAACCTCAATAACCTTCCCAAGGGAGAGGAATACGACAAGATGATCCTGAGTCTACCATACGATAAGTTCGATAAAGAATTATGGACAAAGCGTCATCTTTCTCATGAAATGGCACTTGACTATGCTAACATTAGATTGAAAGATTTCGATTATGATTTGCATAAACACATTAAAGCTAGAGAAGAATATTTGAAGACTATTTTCGGTAAGGTGGGTGATGGAATTTACATGGAACCCCCATTCTACGTTGATTACGGCTGTAACATTTCCATGGGTCAGAATTTTTACGCTAATTTCAATGTTATTTTCTTAGACTGCACTTTGATCACGTTTGGAGACTACGTTGCGATTGGACCAAATGTCGCCTTCAGTACCGCTACCCACCCTACGGAACCTGCCGAAAGATTAGCAGGTGTTCAATTCGCTAGACCAATTACCGTGGGAAACAATGTTTGGTTCGGAAGTAACATTTCCGTGTTGCCTGGAGTTACTGTCGGTGACGGTGCCGTCATTGGAGCCGGTACTGTGGTCAACAAAGACGTTCCTGCGAATGCTGTTTTTGTCGGAGTACCAGGTAGGGTTGTTCGTATCATGGACCTGGAGAAAGACCGTAAGGACACCATAAAAGAAATGGAATGTGAATAGACAAAGAATTGACATAGAAATGCATCTCACACGATGATTGAACTAATGTAGAATTTACTACAATGAAGCAGATTTAGAACTAGGGCTGACTCCGTGGGGAGTAGAATCACAACTACGAACTTCTGGAGGATAATTGATAAGCAGTACTGAAAGTATAAACTACGTTGAATAATAGAATCAGTAGTCATATTAATTCATCACTTCTTATCCTTACACTTTTATGCATATATAATAATTTTGTTTCCAAACTGGAAATAGGTAAAGTATGAATCTGATAAATGAAGGGGGTTTACTCTGAAAAATTGTCACATCTGATAAAATAAAACTCGTACACCAGGTAGGAGAAGGCATATGCACATGATGATCTATTGGATAGACTAGGCCGCGGGTGCATGTACTTTCTTTCCTACGAGTGTAGTGGCATTTTGCAAAAGTCGCTTGCAGCCTCAATGATATCATCATGCAAGATTATGTATTTTTTTGTTCTTTTTTTAGCTGTCAAATAAAGTTACATGGCAAGATTGGTACTATTTGCTTTTCAATACTGACAGTCATGTGTAAAATTCTTTATATATCTCCTCTATTCTTCACTAAATTTAGATGTCCCTGGTAACCTCCATTCTAAATTGTTCAGAATGGCAAAGGAGAAAGATATCATTACTGTTATGGCCAGTGAAAAAAGTAATGCCGGTCATTTCTTACTCCCAGACGACCACCATTTGAATTTAGAAGCGGTTACTTCTCAACCACTACCAATAAGTCACGTTGCTCAAGACTTGACTCAGGACCAAAAAGCATTCACTTTGAGAAGGTTGCAATTTGATGGTTTAGTATCTTGGGATGATTTACCTATCTCAGCATCATTCATGTTGGAAAAAATATCATCTATCGAGCTAAACGAGTCAATAAAGATCTTAAAAGATTTTATTGCTGCTCACAAGGATGATGTTAATGTTTCGGAAGAGGATTATGATTTAGTCAAGCGTTTGGTGAGTATTTCAGAAAATTCATCTCTTTCACAAGGACAGCCAGAAGTAACCGAAAATCTGAAATACAACTTGCAAAGCGAAATCAAGGTCAAAGACGATGAATTCAATTCTGATAGATCAACGTCAGATTTGAATGTTAGCACCGAAGATGAATACAGTATTTTCGATTGGCAGCTTCAAGCTCGAGTTGAAGCCGGTACTATAGCTTATTGGTCTCCATATCCCGAAGTTAGAGCTGTCACCGATCCATATGATGATCCAACTATTGAAGCAGAATCTCTCAGAATGTATATTATTGCTATTGTTTGGACAGCTATCGGTGCCTTTATCAACCAGTTTTTTTATGAAAGACAACCCAATATCAATATGAATTCGTCAGTTGCGCAAATATTCATTTATCCCTGTGGAATACTCTTACAATATGCTCTTCCTAAGTGGAGATTTACAATTTGGAGTATCACCGTAGACTTGAATCCAGGTCCATGGACATATAAAGAACAAATGATGGCCACAATTATGTATGGAACTGCCGCTGGTTATTCTTACGTCTCCACGAATATTGTCAATCAAAAAATGTCATTTTTTTACAATAATCAGTGGGTATCATGGGGTTATCAAATTTTGTTGATTTTATCTACAAATTTCATGGGTTTTGGATTCGGTGGTCTCATGCGTAGATTTGTGGTCTATCCTGTGCAAGCAATATGGCCGGGACTTTTACCTACCTTGGCTCTAAACAGAGCCTTGTTGAAACGAGATAAAAAAGAGAACATAAATGGTTGGTCTATCTCAAGGTACAAATTTTTCTGGATCGTTTCATTTTGTTCATTTTTGTATTTTTGGATTCCTAATTATCTCTTTGCTGCACTTTCACTTTTCAACTGGATGACATGGATAAAACCTGATAATTTCAATCTTGCTATGATAACAGGCAGTATAGGTGGAATGGGCTTAAACCCAATTCCTTCTTTTGATTGGAATGTGATTCTCTACAGTCTGCCTTTAGCACTTCCATTTTACACAACAGCAATTAGGTATGTTGGAAGTATATTTGCTTTTTTAATTATCTGTGCAATATACTGGACTAATTCGTCTTGGAGTGGATACCTTCCAATTAACTCTAATCGTGCTTTTGACAATACTGGTAAACCCTATCGAATTGCACATATTCTCACTCATGACAGTCTCTTTGATGAAGAAGGTTACAAAAAATATGGACCACCATTTTACTCAGCAGCAACCATATTATTATATGGAGTTTATTTCGCTCTTTATCCATTCTTTTTTGTTTATGAAATTGGATCCAGATATAATGAACTCTGGATTAGTGTTAAATCATTCTATGAAGGAGTTAAAAATTACAAGAGAAACCCTCTTGAAGGATTCGATGACCCTCACTCGAGAATGATGCTTCTGTACAAGGAAGTTCCTGAATGGGCATATACTATTGCCCTTATCGTTTCAATCGTCTTTGCTGTTGTATGTGTGAAGGTTTATCCGGCAGAGACTCCAGTTTGGGGTATCTTCTTCGCCGTTGCAATCAACTTTATCTTTTTGATTCCCCTCAGTATACTTGCTGCAAGAACCGGGGTGAGATTTGCCTTGAACGTCCTTGTCGAACTAATTATTGGTTACGCTATTCCTGGAAATGGTCTAGCGTTGAACTTCATCAAAGCTTTAGGAACTAATATCGACCACCAGGCTGAAAATTATATATCTAACTTGAAGTGGGGTCAATACGCTAAACTTGCTCCAAGAGCAATGTTCCGACTCCAATTTATCGGAGTTTTAATTCAATCGTTTGTCAACTTAGCTGTGATAAATTTTCAAATCGAAAATGTTCAAGACTTTTGCCTTCCAAATCAGAAACAGAAATTTACATGTCCAGGTTCGAACACATTTTTTTCTGCTTCTGTCCTTTGGGGTGTCATTGGCCCCAGAAGAGTATTCGATGGTTTATACCCTGTATTGAAATATTGTTTTCTTATTGGGTTCTTGGCTGCAATTCCATGTTTGATCTTCAAATTATACGGTCCTAGGAAATGGACTAAATACTTTGAGCCCACAGTTCTCATGAGTGGTATGATAGTTTTCGCCCCATATAATCTAACGTATTATACTGGAGGTCTCTATATGGCTATTGTCTCAATGTGGTACTTGAGATCTCGGTATAAGGCTTTCTGGGAAAAGTATAACTATGTTTTTACAAGTGCTATTACTGCTGGTTTTGCATTTTCATCAATAATTGTTTTCTTTAGTGTGCAGTACCATCCCAAGAATATTTCATGGTGGGGAAACAATGTCCCATATCTTGGAATGGATGCGGCTGGGTTGTCTCGGCTCAATGCTACTGTTGATGCTCCAGATGGATACTTCGGTCCTAGAATCGGCCATTTCCCTTAGTCATATAGGTATGTATCTGTTTTATCGCAACTCTCTACGAATCAAATCCAATCAATTTTCAATAATCTTGCAGTAAGAGAAACATTAGTTTCTTATTTTAACAAAAATTATGTTGTGGAAGCATAAACAAAATTGAGAATTAACCCCCACACTTTAAAGCCGACCACCCACATCAACCAACCAGATTTTCTCCTGTAATAGGTTATATTCTATAATAGGCTCTCCTACCATTTGTCCCTGTATGTATATCTCTATATAGCTATATAACCTTTATAGCATATACGCACTCGTTCTTTGAAAAAAAAATACCTTTTGCAACTTTTTACAATAATTTGGAAAAAATTATTATATTAAGAACTTTGTAACAGTGGCCTCTTAGTGTCACGTGTGTAGCTAAGAAAAGGTATTATGATACTCTTTCCTAATCTGAAGGTCCCTTCTACATTACCTTACGTATGTCGACAGCCATTCAGATTAGTGTTTACTATAAATTCAGGCGTTCTATCCCTTGATGATCGCCTCCTTAGGGGTTGTTCCCCAGTGTTCACGTCTCTTAATTATACAGCTAAAAGTACATAATGAGTCTAATACAACTTAACTACTTTTACAATAGCATAGAATTACGATATAATTATTTAAGCAAGATCGAAAAAGTAGCACTTATTATTCAGAGCTGATATTAATTCCCTTATTCTTGAGTAAAGCTTCCGATTTCAAGATGAAGTCTGTAGCATACTCTGGAGTCATTCCTTTGGAAGGATACAACGCATCTCCATTGTTATTGAATATACCCCCATTAAGTTTGTCCAATTCGCTTGCAACCAATAATGGTGTGATTTTTCTTGCATACTGTTCTGGAGTTTGTGTAAACCATCCCAAAACGGTTTCGATTACCTTTGACGTTAAAGAATTCTCACCAAGATAGTTGTTTCTGATTCCGGTCTTGATAAGGCCCGGGTTTAATCCATAAAAGCTAACTCCTTTGTACCTTTGAATACTATCGTACACCAAGGCTTCATTACCCGCAACAGTAGTCATGTGAACTGGAAGAGCACTATACCCTTTCTCCAGGTTGATATCATCAATGGCTCCTAATTGATCGTTACCTGGGAAGCCCATGATAAATATTCTAGGGTTGAAACCATTGCTGTCTCCTTTTGACTGTAACTTAGGAACAATAGCACGGATCATGGCTAAACGATTCAAGTAGCTGACAGCTAAATCACGTTCCAAACCCTCAGAGTTTTCTTCCCTTTTTGGAGCCGCCATAATACCTGCAGTGAAAAGAACAACATCACTTTTGGAAACATCCAATTTTTCAGCGATCTTTTGAGATTCCTTAATCGAACTTAAGTCCGCCTTAATGAACTTGATTTTCTCATTATCTTCGTCCCTGAAAGTTCTACCGACAACAGTCACATTTGCACCTCCCAGGGACAAGGTTTGTGCAATCGCGCGGCCAAGACCATTAGTACCACCAACAATTATAACATTAAAAGGACTAAGGCCAGTGAGAGCTTTAGGAGTCCAGGTGAAGCTGCTATCTTTTTTCATCTTTGTATTTATCTAATGTTTGTTGTTGAAAGAAGGTTAGTTCCAAAGGTTTGACCCCAGGCTTTATATTGCCTTGGATATGCGGCGATGACAAATCACTGGTTGCAAATTTCGGTGCTAATTCCTCATCGGGAAGTGGTTATGTGCAGGATCCCACTTGCATCAACGAACTGTCAATTTATTTGTAATATCACCAGCGAAGCCTGGCGGAGTTTGTATCATATTACGTAACGACTTCTCAAAGCCGAGCTTCGACAAATAGGAATAACCACCTCTATCATCTTCTTTATGTAATTTAGTCAGTATAAGAGGTCAAGTTTATTTGTAATCAACAAGTTGAAGAAGTGATTCAGGGATGAAAGATCAAGCATATTTAGAAAAAACATGAAATGAGTTCTAAGCGATTACTACATAGGGAACTTTGTATTTGCTTAGTATCAGGCAACTGCTGAAACTTATCGGCAACAGACAGTTTGAGAGGGCCTGTAATGCAACCCGAGATCTTTGACTCTCTTTGTCGCATTGCTTTAAAAGTCAAAAGAAAAAAATACAGAAAAGAAAATCAAAAATGTGAAAAACTAGCTTTTCATATACCTACCATATAACTATGTGTATAGCTGTATAGGTAATGTGAGGAACTAATTGTTACAAAAGGAGGCACGGATATACTTTCACTGTGGTAATCATATACTACTATCGTAAACAACATATGCTTATATGCTTATATGAAAAGTCAATTTACACGGGTATTGTCAGGAGGATGTGTACTTTCCAAATGATAGTACCCATCTTTTGAAGCTAGAAATGACAGAAAATAGATAGCTCATGAAACATGTGGCAGAATGGTATTGGCTAGTGCTTCTGATATTTGACTGCTCAGCGCTAGTTAAGAGACTTGGATGAGAATATTATTATCGAACCAAAAGAGGAGGCCCTAGTTCGGCTATTGTCTTGAATACTTATAGGTTTTGAACTCTATAGCAATTCTGTTCTCGACTAATTAGGCAGCCTCAGGCTTCTATTTTTATAATACATGTAAAAATAAAAGCGAAGTTTAAAATCATATTTTTAGCGCTAGGTTATGCTGTTCCATATCGAAATCATTCAAAAGGGCTAAGTGGTTGCCATGCCACTTTTTGTTCTTAATTACCGTGTCTCTAAAGGTCTTCGCGAGAACATTGTTTGATCTTCAAAATTAGCCCCGGGCCTGCCCCATATTATGCTCTGAGGCCCAAGGAGTTTGTTAAAGAATGCTTCGTCGCTCCTTTATATCAATTGATATGTTTATTTCTAGTTCTATAAAACCTCATCACTTCTGTAGAGATAATTTCGGTTGCTCTCGAAATCACAGTCTTCAAAGACAATTGGATATAGGGCTCTAAAACAAAAAATATATTATATCCGATATGACCCAGTTACCATATCATAATCCTTTCGAAAGAGGGAGCTACTCAGTCATTCAAGACGATGGAGTAGTCTATGTTGATCACAAGAGTGACAAAGTTATGTTCGATACAGGTGGCGATGGTACAGCATACTATCCAGACGACACATATCAATACTTTCTCGCTCACTATGGGGACTGAAAAAGGTTTGGACTGTCAAAAAATTAGAGATAAGAAGCCCAAATTACAAGATGAAGTAGGGGGAGTTTGAAATTTCACATATGACGTAGATACCATGCTTCCTGAACCTCACTGTACGACGGCAAACTGGCTCCATCTGGTTACCACCAACGAGAACATAGTCGCACTAGGAACATATCATTTCAAGCAGTCTTATGTTGTTTGGGATTATGATAAGCGTAGAATGCTTTTTGGTAAAAGAAATCCAAATCCCGGAAAGGTTGATATTGTACCAATTACGGATGATATTATCACCAACTAAAATTGGAAAATTTGATATTTCTACATTTTGCAGTCAATAAATTAAGAAAGAACAGCCAATGTTTTCATTAGTTAAGAAATGCTTATTATTGTTACTCGTTAAGTAGCCTTTGCACTTCTTCAAAGAATGTAGTCATATTGTAGAAGGGTACTGTGGGATGGTGTCTAGCAAGACTATGCTTTAATATGCTTGGATAATTTGACAGAGATCTGCATGTTTTCAATCTTCAGATTTTATTGCAAAAGTATTTGGAGTGGAAATGCTATTATAAGTGTCTAAGTGTAGTGAAATCATATTAGAGCACTGATCAAAAACCTGGAAATTTGCCGTTATCAACTAAACTGATGTTGGTGTGGGGCAAATTTGTCAGCGCATCAAAATTACGCCAAAAAAATAGAGAAAATGTTCCTCTTGTGTCGGTCAAGTGCGATGTGTAATCTCACAGGATCTGCACTAAACGGAGATTACTCGCAGAACGAAGAACCCCTTTCCTGTTTAAGTAACTCCGTTGCTAAGTGACAGCTAAAGACCGAACATCAATCTTTTCAGGGAATATGAAATCATGATGTAATTGGAAGGCGTATTGAAGGCAATTTCGAATCTGGATCGGTATTTAAATAGTAATGATAATTTCCTTGCTTCAACTCGTTTACTTCAACTCGTTTACTTCAACTCGTTTACTTCAACTTCTACTCACTCATAATGTCTGCTACCACTGTTTTCGTTTCCGGTGCTACCGGATATATTGCTTTACACATAGTTCAGGATCTTCTTTCTGAAGGCTACACTGTGATTGGTTCCGTTAGGTCTAGTGAAAAGGGTGAAAAAATAAGAAAACAGCTAAACAGTGATAAATTTTCCTTTGAAGTTGTGAAAGATATTGCTATTTCTGGTGCTTTCGATGAAGCTTTGAAGAAACATCCTGAAACCAAAATCTTTCTTCATACCGCCTCTCCAGTCAATTTCAGCATTACAGATATTGAAAAAGAGTTATTAATTCCTGCTGTTGAAGGTACCAAGAATGCTCTTAAGGCTATAAAAGCCCACGGCCCTAATGTTAAGAAAGTAGTTGTTACATCCTCAGGTGTCGCACAGGCAGACCTAATGCAATATAACGACCCAAACTTAAAGATCAATGAAAGCTCATGGAACAACGTTACATGGGAACAGGCAAAGCAAAATCCTTTTAGTGGTTACAGTGGATCTAAGACTTTCGCAGAAAGAGCTGCCTGGGACTTCATTAAGGAAGAGAAGCCGCAATTTACTGTCACCACCATCAATCCCGTGTTCGCTTTCGGTCCACAAGCTTTTGGTGAGGACACAAGGGGAACTTTGAACGCCTCTGCTGAAATCATCAACAGCTTACTCAGCTTGAAGAAAGATTCTGCAGTTCCGTCCATGAACTCTTTTTTCATTGATGTTAGAGATGTTTCTAAAGCCCATATTGTTGCCTTTGAGAACCCTGCTGCCGAGGGACAAAGATTGTTACTTTCTGAAGCTAGATTCAGCACTCAAGGTGTTTTGAATATGCTTCACGCCAAGTTTCCACAATTAAGTGCCCAGCTTCCAGTTGGCGAACCAGATATCAAAGTTGAATATGCTCAAGTTAACAATGACAAGACAAGAAGGATCTTGGGATTCCCATTCATTAATTTAGAAAAAAGCGTTGTTGATAGTGTTCAGCAAATTCTCGATGCTAACGAGAAGTAAGCTAAATAGATTGAACTATAGTTAAAACCAACAAATTGAATTATAAATTGTAAATTATAGATCTGCATTGGGCAATAATTATGCATTAAACGAAGGAAAAGCTACGAGTTTTAGATACTGAAACCCTCTCTATTCAAGAATTAATATGAAACTTCACTGGAGCACCGTCTAAAAGTTTGCTTTTGTCAATTGCAAGGACGGATATAATCTAAATTTATTTTAAGCTTTTTTGTTGATGACTGTACTTCAACTTTAATTTGTGAATAAGAAGTGCAAAAAAATCTTGTAAATTCGAATCAATCGAACAAAGTGTCATCATCCCTAGTGCATAATCTGAACGAGCCAGAACTGTTCTTCGAAAGTACATCATTGACTGGACCTATTAGAATCGGCACAAATGTATCTGGGTGATTTGGTTAAAGGGGATATACTGAATTGAGCATGAAGAAATGAAAGCTTGTTATATTATGATGACGTTTATCAGATACACTGTTTCTTTTACAATGCAAGTTGGGGAAGCATTATTATTAGGCTGTAAGGGTTATATGCTCTCTCTTGAAGGCACGTTTCTATAATCAAACTTTCATTTTGGGAGGGGCACTTGTTAGCTTAATTTTATTTTCGGCAACCAACTACCAGAAATTGATGGCACCTCAACTCATAATCTTAATTGCAACATAGCTTGAATTCTTTTATTACGTCACTGAAAGAGTTTGAAATCATTCCTTTTTCAGATTGTGGTATGTTGCACAACATAGTGCATATGCAGTTCATCGTATAATTGCGTAGTCGTGGAGTAGTCAGAATTGTGTATGCACAATGTCAAGTTACAGATAAATCCGTGCTATAGACGGCTAAAAAATATTTGAGGTAATTTTGTATGCATGAAGTATAAACGATAACAAGGTAATTTTGTATGCATGAAGTATAAACGATAACAAGGTAAAAGTACCGCGAAGCTAAAATTGAACTTAAATAAAGCAAATTCTATGAGGACCACCATGAAGGAAGCTATTGGATAACATAGAGATCTCCGAAACGGGATTGAAAAAGTCGGAGAGGATATGAGATATAAATTTAACTCAATATGTCTACCTTTGCAGACTTTTTTGAAAGGTTAACAATCTAATAGACTGAGAACAAAAAAAGCTTGATCTTCAAATTTCTATACCTGATCTTACTATTTTGTACAAGAGAGAACAGTTAAGCTATTCGCCGTCCAAGTACAAAGTTGTGATAATAACAGGTATCAACTCGCGATAGACTCCCAAATCAGCCCTATCCTAAAAAATCATATCTATATTATTCATCGTATCATGAACGAGTCTGTTACCCAAACTTTTCCTTGTGGTCCCTCAACCATGATAGCAACGCAATATGATTATAGCATAGCATCACTAGCATATTACTGCGGTAAGGAGCAAGAAAAATCTTCAACACTGAAATCCAAGTCTTCCATAAATTATATCCCAATTAAAAATTTAATCATTTTGTTCTTGGCAGTAACAATGGCAGTTGCATCTTGATACTAATAATGAAACGATTGATGTGATCAGCTTGTTTTCAAATTAATCAAGGACTTCAATACGAGTGATGAGATCTCACCTGATTTAGTCTAGGTACAATGTTTTGGCTGTTATTGACCCACATAAGGAAGACATTCTGTTTTCGAGTTATATCCTTTTAAATTACTATCGAGTCAGATGCAGTTGTGATGTTTTCTCTGACTTAAGGGCAATTAGCAAGCTGAGTATATCTTGGCCCCCTATCTACAAAATGATGTCACTCATGCTAAATCAGAAGAAAAACTCCAGCGAGATATATGTGATTTATGACATTTTGAAATATCCAGAAATGATATGTATGTGGGTAAATTAAAGGAATCAAAGGGGTGTTCTTTTAATATTCTTTCTTCTCACATCCCCTTACATTATAATGTCAATCACTCAGAGTAAAACGAGAAGCAGGTTGACAAACTCCACCAATTTTAACTGACTCTAACATGGATATCACTAATATGGAACTCATTGTATTTATTACCTAAACATCAAACACATCCTTTCGACACATCTTGGGTGAGATGTGTCCAAAATCGACCAGAAAGATGCCCCGCTATCAAAGTAAGTGCTTCTTCGTAAGGCCGACTTTGAAAGCCCAACCGTTCTATTTTCCTTCTGAAGGCTGAGTTATTCTGAAACAATTAATTTGAATGTTATTTGGTATAGAATCATCCTAACAATATCTAAATTAGCTCTTTGTACTAAATTGAATAAAGAAAATATCAATGGTAGTGACCGCCACTTGCTCCGCCGACTTTTAACTATTCACAGGGAGTGGGAGGTACGGATCTATATTCACAGGGAGTGGGAGGTACGGATCTATATTCACAGGGAG
>JANIVW010000107.1:0-23003 GCA_030555995.1 Isabelozyma heimii
AAAAAAAAAAAAAAAGAAAAAAAAAAAAAAAAAAAAAAAAAAAGAAAAACAAAAAAAAAAAAAAAAATAAAAAAAATTGATTGAATTTCCAAAAACTCAAAAATAACAGCCAAACAAAAAAAAAAAAAAAAGAAGGAAAAAGAAAAAAAAAAATGTCGGAGGTTGGGTAGTTTTTCACAATAGAAAATTAGTGACTGTGACTGTGTCCGTGTGTGGGTGTGGGTGATGTTCACAGGCACCAAAACAGCGGAAAAAGCCGAGAAGCTAGCAGAGAGGGTCAAGCGGGTCTATCAGGGGATAGGAAAGGTCCACCAGGTTAGCAGTATGAGAGCAAACACGGAGGAGGATCTTGGCTGGAAAAAAAGTTTCACAACAATTGGTGGTGGAAAATCGTGGGGTAAGGTACGATGTCGAGGACTTTTTATAATAACCGATGATGTAGCAGTTTGCAAGCAATACACAAAACAAAAATACAACCATCTAGCATTATTGCCCCTTGGTCTACGGCCTACGTTGTATGGAGCTGGCATGTTTTTCAAGCCGACTTTGGCTGGTCCGTTGTACTCCGTAATTCTCGGGCTGTAAGCTCCAGATTTAGGAAATTGGCTGTCCTGCACACAGCCGAAATGTGGGGGAATTTTTTCGCACTGTTACTAAAATCCAACACTCTATACGACGGAGTTGAGTGACGCCGAAGTGCGGAAATAGATGACGAAGGCAGGAGTAGGCGGCTCGGGGGTTCGGAGTTGGGGCGGCAGCGACGGTGCACGGGCGCCCAGGGGGTGTGGTCTGGGCTGGACCGCATTAAGGTTGCGAGCGGGCAGCGGTTAATTTGGGGGTGGATGGCTTCGGCATCTGCTGCTGGCTGGGCTCGGTGATGGCGGCGTCGCCGACGGAGGCAGGTGCACGGGTGTTTACTGTTTTGGTGCACGGGTGTGTATGCTGAGAGTGTGCACGGGTTGTTTTGGTGCACGGGTGTTGCTTCTCTCACGTGACTGATGCTCATTGGCATAAGTCCACCGTTACAAATCCTTTTATCGATTCCATCGCCATCCAGCAATGTCGGTGATAGAAATCCAGAGTGAATCCCAGTTCACCGAGTATACCAACTCGGATCCCAACAAACTTATTGCATTATATTTCCACACACCATGGGCCGGTCCGTGCCAAACCATGAACTCCGTGTTCAAATCGTTGGCCCAAGCAAACCCCGAGACCCTCTTCCTTTCCATTAATGCTGATGACTTGCTGGAAATATCAGAACTTTTCGAAGTCAGCGCTGTTCCTTACTTCATCTTGATCCGTGACTCCACCATCTTGAAAGAACTATCGGGCGCCGATCCAAAAGAATTAATTAGCGCATTGAACCAATTCTTCAATAAATCTGACCAACCAACTATAGCCACCCCTAATGCTCCTGTAGACCCTCCTGTTAAAGACGAGGAGTCTCCTGAAGCTCTCAACGACAGATTAAAGAAATTAACCTCCGCTGCTCCTGTAATGCTCTTCATGAAGGGCTCCCCATCCTCGCCACAGTGTGGGTTCTCTCGTCAATTGGTGGCTATCTTAAGAGAACACCAGGTGAGGTTTGGATTCTTCGATATTTTAAAAGATGATTCCGTGAGACAAGGCTTAAAGACATTTTCGGACTGGCCTACTTTCCCCCAGTTATATATAAATGGAGAATTCCAAGGTGGTTTGGACATTATTAAAGAGTCGATTGAAGAAGATGCTAACTTTTTCGATAACGCTGTGAGTGCGTGATTGCCATAGTACTTAATATTTATCATTGCCCTATAGTTTTGATTGTACAAAACTTTTCAATCTACAGAATCTTTGTTATAACTTAAATAGAATAATATTGATTCAAGTGAGCATCATCTGTATATTTCGTTATTGCAACACTTTGATCATACGTAGACTAGCTTTATGCTTTCCTGAAAGCTTTGCTTAGGTAAGTTTCCGCTGATATAGCAGAATTTTCATTACATTCCATTATATATTCAGACGTGCCATCTTTCTAGTTTGATTTTAATGCCATCTGTCCCTTGCTCTCTTCAATCCTTTCTTCTATCCCTTTCTTTCGTTGAAATACTCGTCAATGGCATCATCGTCAAATGAACCGAAAAACGAGTCATCGTCCTCTTCACTGTCGTCTATCGATTCACTCATTTCATCTTCCTCCAATTGGTCTCCCGCCGCTATTTTATTGTCAATATCAATTTTGAATTGGTCCTTACTCCATCCCTCAACCTCTTCCTCCATGATTGGTAGGTTGTCGTCAGCAAATACTGGCTGGAATCGGCCCCCTAGCCGGTTATATCGATATGGTGTGGCATTCTGCTTGTTGTAGATCATTGGTAAGTAGTATCCATCAATTAGATTTAAATTATTAAACGTAGTTCGCAATCCGTTGCACCATTTTGAGTACTGCTTAATTTCATCCTCTGTCTGTTTATACTGTCGTATCATCTTAAAATGACGAGGAAACTTGATATTTGTCATCATGGTTGACGTTTTCTCGATTTTTCTTAATTGGTTTCTACATCCTCGAAATCCAACCTCTCTACCTTCAGGTAAAGAACTCATAATGTCATTCAAGCTCAATTTCTCCACAATCTCACTCGCTATGCCGATATCATAATTGGAATTGTTGTAAACATGGTAGTTTTCTAACAACGAGAGTGATAGTAGCTCATTATTATGGTAGTTTTTCAATACTGCCTCCACGGTCAAATAGTCCACCATCTCAGCATCCTCCAAGCTGTCAAACTTGGTACTTGAATGAATGATTTTACCAATGGCATGGAATAAGCTGATCTGGTTCTCTCGGAGAAAGAAGTCGTCGGGTTGTTCTGGGTCCAGAAAGGATTGCGATTTGTTTTTTAATTTCGCCCAAATTTGAAGATTGGAGATTATCGACCTTATATCTCCTGTTTCCTGGATTTTCCCCAAAAACTTAGCAACCTCGTTCTTGTTTATCATCAGGAAATACTTTGATTCCTTTTGAATAATTTTGTTGATGGTTTTCTTGACAAAGGATGGAGCTATAGAGTTGAACTTAATTTGTTTTATCTTCTTTGAGGCCTTACCCGCATTCAAAAAGTTCTTTCCTAGCAAGGTTTCTACCGTCAAGTTATTCTCAATGTTAAAGTACTCCTGATGGGTAGTCTTGAGTTCTATTTCTGTCAAACAAAGCACCAAAGGTGGAAGTTCGATTCTATCGTCAGTATATATCCACTCGCTAATTGCTTGTCGGAAATACTGTAATGTTTGCGGATGAAATATGTTCGGAAGTTCCTCGATGATAATCACGTTAAGATTACCACCTATTTTGTACTTACAGTCTTGAAGAAACTCCGAAAATTGTCGGGGTTGGGGTGAATTGGATACTATTGTATCTAAGTACTCGGTCCAGTTACTATCATTATTCATATCAAGTGTGCTGTGGTTTCTTTCTCGAACTAATTCGTCGGTTAACACTTTCACTGTAGTGGACTTACAACTCCCTGCCGGGCCATTCAAAATCAATAGTCGGCTTTCCCGATCCTTGCCAAGTATCAAATCAGACATCACTTCTTTCACTTCTTTAAGTTTTCTCGGGTTAGTGCAAATCTCACTACTACTCTGGGGAGCATATTTATCTATCCACTGCATCTCGTCCTCTATTATGGGCAGTAGCTGCTCCTTCTTCGCTATTTTTCGTTTCTTGGTAACCACCAAATCTTCGGAGGTGTCTCCTTCACTGATGACATCTTCTTCCTCAGTGCTTATATCTTGGGTCTGGCTATTGTTCCGTGATTGCTGTCGTTGAAATCCGGCACTTCTATGTGCCATCCTGTTGACGCGCTGTGTGGTCGTTAAGGTGAAGGTGAATTTTTGATCTCGTTTTTTTGAGGCTACATTTTTTCAGCTGCAAAATTACATCATAAAAATATGTCACCCATGCAGAATCTTCGTAAGATCTTACGACCGTAAACAAACCGATTTCGTTCTTTACAAGCTTAATTCCTTCATTCGCAGTTAAAAGTTGTTCATTACGTCGTTACTATTTAATTAGAGTCTTCAATGTCCGTGGCTTAATTCAATCATTGGGTTCTTGTTGCTAAAGTCCATTTGCAATGTTTCCGGAATTGTAGATTGTGATTTGTGATCTTTACTGACTCCTTTACCTGAAGTGTAGTTATCATCACATTCTAGTGTGTGATCATTAGCTCTCCTTCTCCGTGGAGTTAATTCCTCGTAGAGGCCGACTTCCGAATGCCTCTTTCTCCTTGGCAGTATTTCTTCATAGTTAATGCCCGAATCTGAATGTCTCTTTTTCCGTGGCGACAATTCTTCGTAGTGGCCTGCATCTGAGTGTCTTGTTCTGGGCGTGGTGCGTTCAAGATTATAGAAAAAGCTATTGTCTCCCTTCTCATTAGCACCTATTACTATGTCTCGGTATTGCACTTCAACCTGATCCTTTAGCCTTGGATACACTAACACATCCATCGTATTCTCCTCGATGTTGTTAGAAATAACATACCCGCAAACCACATCTCTTTGAAGTATCCCACTAGACTGCGGAGGTCTACCAAGAACGAACTGTATGAGAGATTTACTGGGGATTTTTGACAAGCGCGAGAAACTTTCTTCTGCTGTCAAATTGAGTCTGGAAGCTTTATTTCTGTGAAACTTACAATAATTCTTACCATCTGACTTACTACCGAAATCATGGTATAATACACCACCCCCAATAGCGCATGTTGCATGAAAGGCTCTGACACATTTAGGATAATCACATTGGAAACATGCTCCGTCAGAAAGTGGTTGCAGAGAGCTCGAGAATTTCTTGGATTTTGATTTTACAGGTCCTTGGCCACAAACTTGGCATCGGAGACTATTTTGGATCTGTTTAATGTTGTGGACTCCCTTCACGGAGCTTCTGTCAATGTGGACATCCGATGATAACATTTTAGCACAAACAGCATGCATTCTTATCTCTTTATTGTTCTCCTTAATGTTGGTATGTAGAAGCTGGAACTGAGGAGAGTCCAATAACATTGAAGGGAAGTTGTTGGGGCATAAACAGCACTCATACTCGACGTTGCTGTGCTCAGGAGTTGCTTCTTCTTTCTTCCTCGTTTCCTTCTTCGGCTTTTTGACCGTGGTTGGTTGACGTCTGGCTCTTTTCACCGGTTCCTTCTTAGGAGCAGTTATAACTTCATCCTCTGTTTCATCGCCTTGGTCACTGGTGAGACCCGGAGTCGATTCATAAGCATAAGGAATGCCCTTGAATCTACAGTATAATTGTCTTACGTTGATCCCCACTGAGTCGCTAATACATTCACATTTTCGGGTTTTCTCTCCAAACGGGAACCAATCATCCAAGGCGAAATTCACGGACTCGGCAAGATTATAACCGTAATTGAATCCAGCATGGTAGCCGAATGGGTATGTGATAATGAACTCTCCTTCGTTGTGGATGATTTTATTGCAAGTGATACCGTGTTTGGCTAAGTACTGTGGTGATACCAAAAACGTCTTATGTCTCAAGAACTCATGACAATTGCGGTACTCTTCATTATACGTGTCCCTCATGAGATCATAAAACTTCCCTGATTCTTCCTGAGGAATCGAGTACCACTGTTTGGGGGCCCCAAAATGAATGTAGTTGATAGAATAGAGATCCTGGTCCTCTAGATGCCACGCGAATGTCGCTTTCCATAGTCCCGCGTATAGATAAGCGTCATTGACTCCCGGAAGCCGGACATCCATAAGATCTAGAAGATTAGGCAAATGTGCTACATTCCACGACTTTAGTTTCTCATTAAAGAGCGATCCCATCACATCAGCTCCATACATCGGCTCCGCATATGTTAGCGATTTCCAGTACGCCTTTTCAAGTTGGTCACATCTCTCTGAGTCAAACTCCGAAGCATCTATGTTATAGGACTTTCTGTGGTCCCGTTTCAGCGTGTTGTTCTGGCTCACGTCATCTGCATGTCCTCTGGGCTTACCACGTTGTGCTGGAGGCTGGTAATTGGGTTTTTCTGACAATTCTTTCCACTGAAATATATTATAAGTTCGAGGTCGCTCTATATTTTGCTGAGAAAAGACACCTGCTCCGGGACTACTAATGTGTTGCACTATTGGATTCTTCACCTTGACATTGTTTAAATTCTCCTCCGTATAACTTCCTTTTAGCAACTTCGTCCATTCAGGCGGAGGAATTATCTTAACAATACCCGATTGCATTCCATACTTATTGATTGCTTTGTTGAACTTGTAAAAATCGTGAAACTGGTCCATTGTAGGTTGAAACACCGGTATTCCACCAGTGTAATAGGCGGGTTCCACCACCAAATTGGGATCTTCAGCATATACTGACTCCATTATAGCTTTGACGTTTGACTTTTGACGTTTAAAGGGTCATTTGTTCACAAGAAATGCGAACCAAAATCCGTAAGTCGCAGATTTCTATATACAGGATTCTCACCATCTACTTCTGAGAAGTGAAATTTTGACATCTTCCAGAAGGCGTACGGATTTGACGTCAACATGGCTCCGTTAAAGAAACCGCAACCGCGTCAGCAGGAGAAGATCTCGCCAGATAGAGCCATCAAGGCATCGTTACTCACGTTCTTGTCTTTGGTGTTGTTGATCTTATGGGGCTACCATGCTCTATGGGCTATAAAGGTGTTTGTCTACAACCGATTTGGAGGTATTTTGAACAATACTGTTTACGGTGTGGGTACTTTGGTTGCCAATGCAGGAATTAGCATCAAGGCAGTTACGTGGTTAAACGATAAGTGGTTAGAGGATAAATTAGATGCTGACCACAAGAAATATATTTAATCTTTATGTTGGCTTATTAATATACATTTTTGGTTGATGCCGCTGTGCAAGTAATTCCGAGCTCATCGCAATAATTGTCAAAAAAGTCCCGATCGATTTCGACCCCTGTCTTCTGTGTGAGCCAAAGATGAAGCTCGTCGCCAGAAAGTGGCTCATAGCTGATGATTTTCTCAAACCAGCGGCTGGTACGCAATGTCTCTGTTAGGGTGTCATAGATTTGGTGACGAAACTCCTTTTGGGTTTTGCAAAGGAGTTGATGATCGGGAATTGTTTGGTCTGGGTTCATAAGGGTGAGAAAATTTTGAGTAATTCCAAGCATTTTGGATTTGCTCTTTGGCTTAAGGCCCCAACCCTCGAATTGGGCCTTAAGTTCCTTAACTGACATCAGCCGAAGGCACTCGGAATAGGTGCTGGTTTGTGTGTTTGGATCAGTTACTTCAGTTTCAGTGTCTGTCCGTATGTCTGGTAGCGCAGCAGACTCTTCTCCCACTTTCGCTTTAACTCCTTCCTCCTCTGATTCTATACTTATAAGATACTGACTAGGGCTGGAAGGAACCTGCACCACAGTTCCATTCGTTTCTTCCTCAACTGGCACCGTAACCTCTATAATACTAGTCTCCTTCTCCTCATCTTCTGAATCAGCTACTTCTTCTTCAGAGTCTATGCTAATAACATGGGTTGCAATTTTTCTGATGCTATACTTCAGATCATCGTTCACCTCAAGATTACCTTTGATTTCTACTTTGGATGTTGCAAAAATTTTCCTGCTCTTCTTCATATTCATTTGGCTAACAGAGTCAAAACTCTTCAATACCTGCGGCACTGATGTCCCCATCTCCATTTTCGCCGTAGAAAACTCTTCCTCATCACCACTTTCCTCCGATGAAATTATAATTTCTTCATTCTCAGCATCATGTTCTATTTCTACAGGAGAATACAATGATCGCACCTGCTGTAAATTCCTTTTTATTGGCAGGATCAGCTTTGATGGAGATGATAGACTCATAAGCAATTGCTTGGATTTCTTTGTTGGCGTTTTGAATTCGGAATTACTGGTTTCAGGCCGTGTTGGTGAGGAAACTATCAACTCCTCTTCTTCTTTATAGTTGATTTGGCTGGACGAGAATACCTCCACTGAATCATCGGAGTCAACAGCCTTTGGGTCGTCCGATTCTATTTTGATGAGTTCAGACTGTAGCGAATAAGAATCTTCGCCAGCCTTCAGAAAGTTACTTAGAGCAGACATTAAACTGTTGGATTCAAAATCTTGGGTTGGAATTGGTTGATGTGAGGAAATCTCTTGTTTTAGGTCCAGCCTATCATCCCTCGATTTCGCATCGTCCGGCTCATCACTGCTTTGTTTCTTTTTCCAATTGTCAATGACCACAGATGATAGTTCGATGATTTCTGGCTCTGATTCTGAATCTTCAACCTCTTCTACAACCTCGTTTTGTGGCCTCTGCCACACCAGTGTATCATGTGGGACCTCTGTATCTGGAAGTCTCAACTCGATAGCAATCTCATCATCATCTGTCAACACCCCATTCTCCTCCGCGTTCACTTTATCGTCATCGAATGCTTGTGATAACGTCATGACAAAAGGTTGACGACTTTCGCTCAAATCATCCTGTAAGAAACTTTGGTCATTTTTCATATCCTCTTCGCTCAAATCATCCTGTAAGAAACTTTGCTCATTTTTCATATCCTCTTCGTCCAAGTCATAGAGCCATTTCAAATCCTCTGGTGTCAAATCGTCCGATGGCAACGCCGATGCTTGAGACCACATCGAATGTTGAGTATCATTCTTTGACTCCACCTCGATCCTTTTGGTGATAGTTTTCAACGTTCTTTTGGTCTTCAACGATAGTTTGGGGAACCTCAATTTGATGTTTTTTATTATTTCAAACCACTCTTCTTTGGTATATAGCATACCTATATCGCTATCAGTTCTGCCAGCTCCCATTGGAGGCTCACTTTGGCTTTTCCCATTCTGTTGACTAGTATTCTGCTCTTCTCTCTCTATACGTAGTAAAATCTCATTAAGTTTCTTCTTATCTCCTGAAAAATAGTCTAAAATCGATATATGTTTGCACAGATTAGAATCACTTTTTCTCATAGTATTGGATCCGAGATTATCTCGAACAAATTCGTTCAACGAAGCGAGTTTCTTCTTCTTTCGTGGCTTTTTTGATGGTATGGTCCTCTTCTTCACAACACCGGAGACTGAAATACTCTGGCTTACTTCTTCTTCTTCGTTTTTGAACAGTTGCATTCGTGATATCACCTCTAACTTTCTTTGCTGATTTCGGTCTTTCTCAGCAAACTCTTCGTGGATTCCTTGCATTTGTGTGGACGCAAATCTGAGCTCATCGGGCTCTGCTGTCGATGTAGGAGACAATTCCGCCATCTCTAGCTGTCAACCGTCTTGTATAAGAATAGGATTCAGTAGAAGAACGCGTATTTCTAAGTGCATATTTCTATGTGCATTTTTTTTTTACTGCAAATTGTGCGACTACAGATTTGGTGATGTTTACTACCTTTTGATGCTGCAAAATCAACGTTCAACATTTATTAGATCTGTATACGTTATATATTACAGTTTGATGACTTGACATAATTGATCCTTCACATCGGTCTTTATTTCCCATATTCCTTGTTTTTTGTTATAGACAGCAACCTGCTGAATGGTGTGCTTCACCAATGCTTTTGAATAGTTATCCTTCTGAAACTCGGTGCTAAGCTCCTTCTTTGCCAACTCCACCAATGTTCCAAGCGAAAAATCATTGTTCCTCTCGATGAAAAGTATCAATTTGTGCTTGTGGTGAGGATCCTGGATGGTTGGCTTGCGAGGTGTAACCACGTTAGGTGTTGTTTCTGAACCTGATGGTAATGATGGTTTAGGTGTTAGTGAACCGGATGGCAAAGATGAACCATTATTCTCTGTCACTTCCGGTGCTGATTTTGTCCAATAATCGTGGAATGGGTCTATGGGGAAATCGATTGATATATCAAGTCTTTCATATTTCATGTCATCGAATATTTGATGAAATTCTTTCAGATTATCATTCCATGTACTTATGGCCACCAATGGACCAAGATACTTCTTTGTTGATTTTGATAAGTCGTTGCTTTCTACGAAATCTTCCATTTCATCATCATCTTCGATTACAGCTTCTTCTTCTTCTTCTTCATCGTCTCCATCAATATCCTCCCCCTCTCCTTCTCCGTCTTCATCACCATTCCAATCCAAATCTGAATCATAATCATAGTCGAGCCCTGTCACTGAAGTATCCAATGGATTAGATATTGGGAATTTCACAGCCAGATGCAGTTTCGAGCACCAAGTTCCAATATATGGAGGTTTTCTATTTTCATAAAAGTGCAAATATTTGAATTGGTCCAAATTACGAACCATTTGATAAACATCTTCTTCAGTGGCCCTGGAAGAGTTCAAGGTAGTTACAATATCTTCTGGGGTTGTTTTTGGTTTGTGAGAGTGTTCTGTGGGCTTTCCTTTGAAGAAGAATTCCTTTAATGAGTCGTGTGGGTGGTTAGTTTGTGACTTTGATTGGATGGAAGACAACGCATTGTCGAATTTCGCCTTTGCCTTCTCGAGTTTTTCCTCATCAAGGGCGGAGCTAGGAGGTAATAGCACGTTTTGTTTCTGGAAAAAGGGAAGAAATACCTGATTATAAACCAGAACGGTCTCTTCGGGTATGGACTTGGTGGTTTCTGCTAAAACTTTTCTTTCTTTAGTAGGGGACTTTGGTTTGGCACCAATACTAAAGAAGGCGGAAATTTTCATTTGACTCCTTTCTTTAGCTTCATCTGCTTTTCGCTTTTCTTCTTCTTGTTGCTTTTTCTCCTCTTCTTTACGTTGCCTTTCTTCTTCCATCTTTTTCTTCTTTTCTAAACGTTGTAATTCTCGTTCCTCTTTCCTAAGCTCTTTTTCTACTCTTTCCTCCTCCTTTTTACGCTCTTTCTCTAAACGCTCCTCCTCTTTCTTACGCTCCTTTTCTATTCTTTCTTCTTCTCTTTTTCGCTCTTTCGCTAGTTTATCTTCCTCTAGTTTCTTCTTTTTTGACTCTTTCTCTGCTTCCTTTTCTGCCAATTTGCGCTGTCTTTCTTCCTCTTTTAACTTGCGTTCTTCATCCTTCAACCTCCGCTCTTCTTCCTTCTTTTTCTCCTTCTCCAATCTAAGAGCTTCCCGTTGTTTTTGTCGTTCTAACTTTTCTATCTGTTTTTGGGTCATCTGTCTGTCCGACTTCTCAAATTCTTCACTGACCTCTGGAGAAGGCGTGTTATTGGATATCTCGACTTTTACTTTCTTCCTCAATTCACACAGTGAATTCTCCCCTCGTGTTCTTTTTCTAGTTGGTGATGGTTCTGTCAGAGATATTTCTATGGTCTCCGTACCTGCTGTTGGGGTCAAAGAAGGAGACGTTAGACCCGCTCCGTTATTAAGCAACGAGACCCCTGTTCTCGTATCACTCGATTCATTCATATTCGATTGGACGTGGTATTGCACCGATGAACTGTGTTCCTAAGAAGAAACTTTACACTTTTAAAGATTGAAAAACGCGTCCCTTATGTTTAGTGGCTTTTTTTGTGCATACGGATTTTTTTGGTGTACGGATCGTGTCTTACCAATTTCAGATCGATGAACTGATTTTGTAAGCGGCTCTACAGCTATGTTTCAATGAATGGTACGACTATAGCTGTCTTGATGCATTTATGTATAGAAATCTGAATGAAATGAAGATTATATAAGAAATGAAAAAAAAGGGAATAAGCCAACCCAGCTAAAGCAAAATATAAAGTATCTAATACAATTGCAGACATCTATCACCGATTTAATAATCAGGAATATCCAAATGGAAAAATGGGGTATTTGTGGAAACGGCAGCGTAGTAACGATCATCCCCTTGTTCAATGTCAGTTGGAGAAGCAGCGATGTTGATGTAAGTTCTTTCGCTAACTAAATCATTTTCACCATAAAGTCCAAATCCACCTTTAAGTAAGGCTCTTCTGATCCATGGAGACAAGATACCACTGAAATGAAACTCTACCTCACGATCAGCATATTTGTTGAGAGCTTTTCTTAAATCAACTAAAGCTTGTACTGAAGTAACATCGATGGATGCAACAGTAGAGAAATCAAAATGAACAACTCTCAACAAAGGTCTTTCGTCTGAACCTGTGACATTATCAACACCATGACCAGGTTTGAGACCAAACCAAGTCCATTTTAATGGACCAGGATCATTCCAAGGTCTAGAACCAACTTCACCAAGATTATAAGGTTTACCACGTCTTGTAAGACGTTTAACTTCATCAGTAACTCTTTCCACTTGCATAGAAGAGTTAGGATAAGTGAAAGCTTCAACTGGTTTGAATACAATCACTCCTGGTGGTGGTGGTTGGACATTTAGGCTTTCGTTGATATTGTCATTATCTAGTGGCACCCATCTAGTGTGGAATTTAATGTTAGGATTACTCTTGGCTAAGTCATTAGTGGTTGGATTGAAGTTATTAAAAGTATCCTTTGTTTTAACTTTACCACTGTTATTAGATTGATAGTTAGAATCGTTGCTTAATACTTGATGAATTTCAACTTCAGAATTGGAGGAACTAGCATCACTTACATCATCAACGTAGTTGATAACTGGGTTGATGACTTCAGCAATCTGAACTTTACCTAAGAAATGACCCTTTGGTTTAGCGATTCTAAACAATAAGACTGCAGCAGAGGCAGCAATTGCGAAGTAAATTCCATCTTCAATAGAAGCAAAAACAGTGATAATAACACCAATGACGAAAATCCCACAATCAAGAGGACTGATGTTCCAAAAACTCCAAGTGACCTTATAGTTAGCAATTAAATCAGACACTGCATGAATGATAACAGCACTTAAGGTTGCTTTTGGAATGTAGAAGAAAGCACTTGTCAAACAGTATAATGCCAATAACACACATCCACCGGTAAAGATACCAGCCAAAGGAGTTTTAACACCACATTTAGCTTTCAATGCCGACCTAGAGAAAGAGCCAGTAGCAGGATAAGCATTGAAGAAAGTGCCGATTAAGTTGTTAACCCCAATTGCAACAACTTCTTGATCAGGGATAACTTTATAATCATTAACCCTACCAAAAGATTTAGCAATAGCAATATGTTCTAATAATAAAATGATAACTGAGACTGGGATTTCAGAAGCAATGGTATTGATGATTCCATCAGGAATCAGCATAACACCAACATGTCTTAAACCAGAAGGAACAACTCCAATAGTTTTAATGTTACTCTTGAATTTTGAAAGATCACCGTGGTATCTCTTAACTTCTGGATGTACAATCCCCCACGAAATAGCAGTAGCAACTATAAGAACAAGAGCATTTCTTAATTGTTGGAAATAAAAGAAATGCATCTTATATTTAGGCCATCTTTTTTGGCCCCATTCGGTGGAGAATTTCCACAAGTATAATATGAATAAAGGAACTAAACCAAAGGCAGCGTTGACATTGGTTTTTGGTAAGTTTTTTAAGGTATTCACAACCACCAAATAGGCAGCATCTCTGGTATTAACAGCACTATTATAACCCATTAAAGCAGGCACTTGACCAGCCATAATTGAGAAGGCAGAACCAGACATGAATCCCATAACGGCAGGAATCGAGATGAATTCTAAGATAAAACCCAATCTCAAAATACCGATACCGGCAGCAATCCCACCACAAATCAAAGATAAAAAGGTGGCGATTTCTTCAGGGGAATATTTATCACCAACTTTACCTTGTGCTTTAGCAATCACTTTACCAACCTGGGCAGACATAACGGCCACTGGACCGATTGAAACGTCTTTAGAAGTGGCGAAAAAAGAGTAGATAAACACCCCGACAAACGAAGAGTATAAACCATATTGAGCTTCTAAACCAGCTAGTTGAGCATATGACATAGACTGAGGCACTAAAACTACCCCGACGGTAATACCTGCAACCAAGTCACTGTACAACCATTTATAATTATAATGAAGAATCCACTGAGCAATGGGAAAAAGAGAAATAAGATAGTTTTTAATTTTATCCACAGGATCGGCAAAAATATGTCTACCATAATCAATTACGGTAACATTATGTTCTTGATATTCTGGAACCGTCACATTATTACCATTTGGATCATAATTAGGATGATGTTCTCTTATAAATTCATGTGACTTTATTCTGGTAGCAACGTTAGAGTTGTACAGCTGCAAATCAGGCACTTCTGACTCCTCTGGTCTATATTCAGTCATGGGTGAAGCAGCAGATATGAGTTAAATAAATAATAAAGGAAAATAAAAAAATGTTTCCAGATATTAATAATATCCAGATAATTGATACTTATATATCAACCAAATGCAAAAAAATGACAAAAGAAAAGATTTTCAATAATATTCCTTATTTTCTTGTGAAACCTTAAACAATAAGTTACTCAAGAAAAAATACACTGGTACGATGACGAATACCTGTGAAACTGTTGAAAATGATGTTGAACCAAATAATAAAAAGCTTTAGTGTCGCCGACTGCAAACGAAGAAGATCTCAGGCGTTGGGTTCTATTGTATGCTTATTAGTTGCGTTCCACCCCAAATTTGTTAATTAAACTCTGGAATCAAAGGTCAGCGATAGTTAATTGAAGGATATTTGGGGACTGTGGATACTTTATAATTCCCTTTTGTATTAGTAAGATGTTGCAATTTTTCTTTCTGAAGAAAAATTCGGGATCCACAGTGAGTACAGCGCACGTGACCTTTTCGTATTTAATGCTAAATTGGCAATCAAATCGAGAGAAAGTATCTGTAGCAAAAGGTCTATAGATTTAGATCCTTTCCTAGTATGCCTCTAACGAATGGAAGATATATTTGACAAGTTTCCCATTCAATTGGTTGGCCTACTTGGTCCAGAAAATGCTTTCATTCCATCGCTGAATCACGTGAGGTGTTGCAATTTTCTTTCCTAATTTGCGATTAAGTTAAAAAAGCAACTTCGCACCTGCAACAATTTGACATTTTGACACATATACGAAAAAAGAAATGTGATAAGATTTTTACTGCGAATAGACCCAACCTTCAAGTGAACAAGTTTCATCAGTGAACTCATTTGCAACTGGACAAGAATTATGATGACAGCACTAAAACCTTTTGGATGCCAAGTAAATCAAAGTGAAGTAAAAAATAAAATTTTTGAACGGTATGGCTGTACAACTTCAATAAGGGAACGGCGTTATCTTATCGTAAACACTATCGTAAAAAATCGCCAAAAAAATATTCAAGGATTGAGTTGGCTCCACATTATGTTCAAAGTCGTCATCATGCATGTCTGCCTGTAAGGTGATTTCGTAAATTATTGACATGTGGTTCTAATGCAAGTGCCTATTGATAATTGCTTTTACATAACTATGGCTCAAAGAATTTTCTCCTCCAGTTGACAACTAAGAAACACCTCTTTCTTCTACCCAAACCGTAATTGTTGGCGACAAAACCGGCTTCCCTTGCATGAGCATCGTTTACGTCAGTCCTAGCAAACTCCTCTCTTTCAGTAGTTGTATGATCATGATTCTGACTTTTTTAGCCCTTTTTGCGGGGTTAGGGGCATAGTCAAAATTAAGCTACACAGTTTCAAGTATAACTGTGACCTGCGGCATTATCCCCCTTAAGACCAAAACAATTCACAACTTACTCCACAGCCAGGTGGAATAAAAATTACTTCCACACATCAATTGCCCTCACCTCGTTTTGTTCAGCGGCACCCCATTTTCAACCGCTAGAGCTATAGCAGATTGAAATTTTGAACTCCACATTTTTCAAGAAATTACAAAGTTCTTCGCCTTCTGAAAACAATAGCCTAAATTTAAATGATGTCATCACCTTGCATCTAAAAAGTTTATGAATTCACTTCTCTATCGTTTTGCAGCCGTTCACAAATGAAAGTAGCGATCGGATCTCTGTAGCCACCAAGATTTTGGCTTTTTCATATACTGTGGAATTCCCTTTTGTTTCCACCAATAGATACTTTACTACATGATTACTATCTTAACTATGAATTTATCTATCTAAAAGAGCATAAGGTCTAAACTGGTGTCACTAGTGGTGTAAGGATTTCAAATTAGTCTCTTCAACCATATCCACAGCCTTTCTGTATTCTTGTTGTTTGTAGCATTGTTCCAAGAAAATTTCGTATTTTGCTGCTAATAACTTACGATCAGGATGGTTGGCATCACTTGGTAAAATGACTCTTCCTGGCCCAGTCATGTTTTCCATGACTCTCCATAATCTATCACCAGAATGAACTTCAACATCATCCTCTTCCTTCTTCTTAATATTAGTCAATGGTTTGAGGTTAAGAGATCCGAATTTCTTGTGTAAATCTTTTTGAACATCTTGTTGAGTGTTTTGAGTAGAACCAAATGACAAAGTTTGTTCTTCTTCTTCTGAGTCACTATCATTCTTTGGGGATGCAGTGGCTGGTTGGTTGAAATAATCTGCTTTTTCTTCTCCAAGTGGAGTCATAGTTGACATTTGATGATGACTACCAGAGTGACCACTAGCATAGAGCAAAGAGCTCATATTAGTGCTGGAAGCGGTGGCATGCGGAGCCGTGTATGGTGAAGGAGGTTCATCATAGCTTTGGTTGGCAGCACCTAAACTGTTGGACGAGGTTTGTGATTTCAAAATTGAAGATCTTCTAGATCTACCTTTGGTCTTGATATGATCTCTAACACTCTGGTGAGCAGCAACAGCTCCTAACAATGCACTACCAAATACCACTGCCCCGTCAATATATCTGGGGATAATGATTGGTTTACCAGTACAATCAGCTAACAATCTCATTAATAAACCGTTACGACATTGACCTCCACTCATGTAAACACATGTGATTTTATGGCCTGCCTTTTCCATTTCCTCAATGATTTGTCTGGTTTGTTGAGCGATGAACTCACAAGCTGCAAAGTATTGGACGGCCAAATCGTTGATGGAAGAATCCATAGATTGTCCGATAATAGAAGCTCTCATTCTTGGATCAGCAATTGGAGATCTGTTACCGTGGAAGTCACCATAGAAAAACATATGCTTAGCTAAACTAACGACACTTCTGACATTTCTTTCAGACACTAAGTTTTCCAACGTCGAGTTCAAGAAGTCGAATTTAGACAAATTGGAAGCATCAGCTAATCTAGTCAATTCAGTAGTTGCCGGGTGAATAGCCAAAACGTGTGCCAATAAGGCACCAGTACAAGATTGACCTCCTTCAGCTAACCAATATCCCGGAGCCATTACATCCTTGTAAGGACCCCAAACTCCTTGCACGAAACAAGGTTCTTTTGTCATGGCAATATGACAGGTGGAAGTACCAGCAACGGCCGCCAATCTACCACAGGAAGTAGCAATTGATCCATTGGATTGTTCTGAGAATTCAGGTTGACCAGGAATGTCAACTTTACCGGCAACAGTACCAATCCAACCAGCATAAGCATCGATAACACCACTACCAACGATACATTCAGTAGTCAATCCCAATTCTTCTGCAGATTTGGCGGTCAATTTTCCAACCACATCACCAGCACTTAAAAACTTACCATTTTTGCCAGGGACTCCTCCTAACTTACGGAAGTTATCTTCGACTAATTCAGGTAAATCCAAGCCCGCAAGGAACTCTTCGGACCATCCGGTAGTAGAGTTATCTACTCCAAAAGGAACAAAACCTTGCTTGCACACTGTAGAGTTGAAGGATCTGGACTCAGAACCGGTTGCTTTATGAGTTAAATAGTCAGGCAAATCGTAGAATTTATAGTCTTTGATACCACCTGGGGCATGGTGTTTCAACCATTTCATTTTAGGTAATTCCATTTCAATGGACATCTGACCACCCACGTACTTCAATGCCTTATCGCCGGTGGCATTGATGGCATTGGTTTCCTTATCGGCTCGATGGTCCATCCATAATATAATGTTTTCTTTATGGTCACTAAAGTCGGGACCGACGGCAATTGGTTCATCAGAGGATTCGTTGATTGCAACCAATGAACAGGTGGCATCAAAACCGATACCAAACACTTCCGATGGGTCGATTTCACTGTCTCTTAAGCAATTTTTGACACAGTAACAGATGGCATGCCAGATTTCGGTTGAATTCTGGGTGATGAAGTTAGCCTTCAATTCGTGACGGGTGATTGGGCGTTCGCTCATCCCCAAGATGATCCCATTGGTGTCAATGATACAAGCTCTGGCGGACCCGGTACCAACATCAACCCCAACATAGTAGACATCAGGTTGGGGTGGATGGGCCAATTGGTATGCGTTGAAGAAGGAGGAAGACTTCCTAGAAGTAAGGTTAGTGTGTGATCTAGACGCAAGAGGCATTTTTAATTCGTTTCTTTTTGCTGGCACTACTGCTCAAAGTTGAAACTTATGGATTAATTGCAATATATATACAATAGAAACTACAATTCCACGTCAAGATCATCGTGTTTTTCGGGGAGATTGCTCAGGATTTTGTGTCTCAGTTGCATGCAGGGCTGCGGAGTGGGGGGCACCGCTTATATAATCATAGGAAGGTCGTGCGCGCTTAACATAATCGATAAAGAATAGGATAGGCAACAAAAAGAGCCTAGTGGGGGGTTCTTTGTCGTCGATGCAAGTGGAACATTTGAGTTTCCAATCATGAGAGAGCAAAAGCATGCAAGATTTCATGCAGACACAACCAAATGGGAGTGTGCGTCAGTAGCTAGTCCTTTGTGCACTATGGATGTGTGTCTTCCTTGAATGTAAGCCTATACTTGTGAGTGTTTTTATGTAATGTTGTCTTCGCCCTGAGGTGTTATGTAAGGTTATCTTTGCCTTGTGTCCGCCTTATCTTCGCCTTAGTGGGCCGGACTATTTGGAGGTGGGATATTTTTCAACTGCATCAACTAAAAAATCGAATTGTTCCGTATTTTCCACCGCCAGTCTGATATGAGACGCACTAATTCTCTTAACTCCATTCTTCTTCGCCTCGATTATCGATGCTTGCACCAAATTGGCCATGAAGATCTCCAATGCTCTTCCCACCACTACCGGAGTGGCTTGGGCAACTTTCCCAATGTCATCGTCAGTTTGCATGATTTTCTTGATTCTGGCTGCAGGAAAATGGGTCTTAATTCTGTCAAAACTGTCAATAATAGTGGCCTGACTTATTTTGACATTGTTATCGGTGGATTCTGTAGGGTCAACGGTTTGACTGCTGTATTGGTAGTCGTAGTCGTCTGAGGGGTTCATCAAACTATGAATATCGGACATTTTTGTTGTGTTTATGTAAGCGTGGACGGGCGATGTCATCGCATCGCATCGGGGAAACCATAGAGTTTATATAGTGTTTGGATTTCTTTATTAGAAAAACGGTGAGTGCACGTAAGTCGTGCGAAGGTTGTTTTGCAGCCAATAGGGGTACCTTCAGTACTGACAGCAAAGTAAATAGGAGCTGGGTTGGTGTTTTACGGGCGAAGGGACATGAAACATGCGGTATGCCTTCGAATTGATGGTCAAGTGATGGTTTTGAAAATGCGAAATTTTTAGATTTTTTTCATTTGTGTCTAAACATGAAGTTAAATACGATTAATTTACCCCGTTTTTCTCACAAATGTTGAATAAATGTGAAAAATCTGCAAAACTAAAACATCGAAAACATCTTAGTATATATGCTTCAGTGAAGCTCGGGATACTACTGTAGTGCTAATATTTACTGCGGTGTTATCATCATGAACAGCTAGTCCCTGCTTTTGCTAGGAACCCACCGTTTGTAAATTATCTCAGTAACCTTATACAAACTCATTAACTCTATAAACATTTCCTTTTCATTATCATTACCATTCCAGCAAGCTTGGAACCTTTTCTCCGATGGATAGTCGACGTAGGCAAGCACAAAATTCTTTTTGACTGCTCCAGACACTCTCCCAAGCGCCAGTAAATCGACCCAATCCTGAGTCTTATTATCATTGGCAATGATGTTAACTGTATACTCAGCATGACTAAATGGAGGTCCTCGTTTGTACAATAACAAATCACTACCGAACTTTATTCCTGAACGAACACACCACCCAAGTGAACGGTAATGGTGGTACACGACATAGTCTAGGATGAATTTGTCTTTGACACTGGTGGTTGAGCAACAAACTTGGAAAAGCTGTTTGAGAGAGGTGATATTGTCGATTTCAATCACATTCAATGCGAATTTGAGAAAGAACACTTCTGTAGGTTCAAGCTGCACATACTCAAGATCTTGAATATCCGATATGTCATCTACAGATGCACTTTGACTACCAGAGTCTACTGTCAGTTCTTTCTCCAGATTCTTCAAAAGGGTGAGTTCCCTAACTTCGGCCTCACTCATTTCCCCCGTCCGCATTTTGAGTTCGAGTTGTTGGATTTTGCTTCTCCCCAATTTGAAAGTTTTACGCTCCTGTCGTCTTAAATTAGTCATATCTTCCTTCAGCTTGTCATTCTCGTTGTTTATTCTACGATTCAAGCGGAACTTCCAGGTGGGTTCGGATCTTGATAAATTCCCTTTACCGAAAAAGCCTTGGTTCCATAATCGGGCCATATCAATTTCATCATCAACAATGAAATTGGTATCATACCTAACTACTATCTTATCTACTGATGCCTGCGGTACGGATCGAAGGTAATTCACCACAAACAATTTGTAGCCCAAGTAGACCCACGAAAGAGGATTGTGAGGGTATATATTCGGCAATGGTCCGTATATCTCAGAAGACAAAATTATGGGTACTGGTCGGCTGTAAACCTGATTTAGGTGTCTATTATTACGTTTACTCATTAAAATTCATCTAGTTTTGTTAGTATCGAAAGGTCAACATGGAAGGGCCAAGTTCTATATTTATCAGATACCGTTGTAGTCTATTGAGAAATCATGTGCTCACATCGACCGAGGTCTAAAGACACGTATCATTTATCATCATAAAAACATAGAAATATAATACGCTAACATACACTTTAATGTTTGGTTATAGAGGAAGATCATCATCCAAATAATTTTTTTTTCTTCACTGCTCTCCAAAAAAGGGAATGTGAAAATTCCGGGTAACCCCAAGAATAGACACTTTCCGAACCGGTAAAGGGCTTAACTACGAGAGGCAAATGAGACAAACAAACGAAAACGACATAATACAAAATGAGACAAACCAACGCTGCAGACAGCGACATGAAGACCCCACAGAAGCCTGCTTGAAGTAAGGGGAGAGTAACAAATGTAAGGGATACTTTTCAAAAGCCACTGATGAATAACCGGAATGTCATCGTAAGCAACGTACGTTACATCGTCAATAAGCTGATGTTCTGAAAGAAGTGACTTGCATCAGCAGACAATAGAAGAAAATTCCACACCACTCCAAAAAAAAAAGATCATCCGACACTGTTTTGGAGCTCTGAATCCTTCAGTAAACGGATGGAGTTCAATGTTAAACTATTTTGAGTAGACAAGAACCAATCAATAAATACGGACCCTGGGAATGATATAATTAGCTTTTGACGATAAAACCAAGCACCGTGCTAAAAACACAACAGAAGATACATTGTCTACAACAGCTAATGCGGAAATGCCAAATAGAGCGGAAATGCAAGCAGAAGTGGTAATTACCACTCACATCGGTTCGCCCTGCCAAAGCGGTAATTACCAACCAAAGAGGTTACACCAGCAAAAGTGGTAATTTGCCGACCAAAACGGCTTTTCTTGATCAAAGCGGTAATTCCCAACCACGGCAGTAATGTCAACGAAAGTAGTAATGCTAACCTGTTACATCGGATTGTTTAAATGTTGTCACTGTCAAAAATATTCCTGAGTTCCCAACCGCTGCTATTATTAGAGATCCCAACGCAGAATTGGTAAATGTCGTCATTGAGCATTTTTTTCCTGTCAACATGCAGCTAAAAATAATTTTTTGCGTCTATTATTAGCTGTCTAATTTGGGGCTTCTTCTCTTTTCCATACGGCAGGAGACTGAGAGACCGGGGAAATGTGTATGTGTTTACGATAGGCGGCTCTAAAAATAGGAGGCTTCCCATTACCTCGAGGCATCGTGCGTGCGTTGACATGGGGGTGGGAAATCGTATAAATACCGGAGCTGATCCTCTAATGGTCTATTAATTTTTTCCTTTCTTCATTAATACAATCGTTCAATCAATATACAATGAGATCTTCTACATTCGCTTTACCAGTCTTATCCTTGTTAGCTTCCGCTCAAGCTTTCCAATTGATTGCCGAATCTGACAAAGCTGATGTCAACAACCATGTTATTTCCGGTTACCATGAAGGTGCTGGACTCAACTATGCTTTCTTAGGTAGTTCCGCTTCTGAATTTGGTTACAACGAAACTTCCAAAACTTTGTACCAAACTTTCGGTTCTGACTCCCCATATGACTACCCTTTCTCCGTCTCCGAAAGTGACAAAGCCGTTGTTTTCGGTGTTTCTGCCTCCCAATGGGTTGACTTCGACCAAGGCTACTTAAGCTACAACGGTTCCAGAAACGGTTTCTACGCTTGTAAGAACACTGGTGACATCTACGATTACTCTTCCGGCACTTATGGTGTTGTTTACTTCGGAGATGCTAAACCAACTTACACTGATTGTGCTGAAATCAAGATCAAGAAGTCTGAAGGTGCTTCTTCTTCTGCTGCTCCATCTTCTTCTGCCGCTCCATACCACAACACCACCACCAAGTACACCACTGTGACTGATTTCACCACCTACTGTCCAGAATCTACTACCATCACCGTCACCACCTGCTCTGACCACAAGTGTGGACCAAAGACTATTACTGTCTCTGAACCATCCACCGTCACTGTCACTGAACCTTGTGTTGTTCCAGTTTCTTCCACCACTAAAGCTCCAGCTCCAACCACCACTAAAGCTCCAGCTTCAACCACCCCAGCTCACTCTTCTACTGCTGCTCCTTCTTCTAAACACCCTGTTTCTACTTACGAAGGTAACGCTGGTAAAAACATTGCTGGTGGTTTAGCTGGTGCCGTTGCTATTGCTGCTTTACTTGTTTAAGCACTTTTGTTTGAACTCTAACCTTTAAACCTTTTCTTTTTTCTTCTAAACTTTTGTTACCGTTTCTTGCATTCAAGAGCGA
>JANIVW010000108.1:0-20994 GCA_030555995.1 Isabelozyma heimii
CATCCGGATCCTCGTCTAGTGCTGGTTCACCATTCACTGAGTACACTACGACATTTGTGTCTATTGCTTCAGATGGTTCTGTTGTAACTCAGACTGGAGATGTGTTAGTCACCACTAACAGTGAAGGTGAGTTATACATTACTACCTCCATCATTTCAGGTTCTGCATCATCATCGAGTGCTAGTTCACCAACCATTTCAACGTCCTTAAGTCCAGCTTCTCTCAGTCCTGCCACGTCTAGTCGCTCGTCATCATCTTGCAGTGCTAATGGTACCCCAATTAGAAATAGTGCCATCCCAACCGGAGGTGATCTTATAACTAACATAACCGTTTATTCGAACAGAACAGGTGGTGAAGGTTCTCACAGGGATGACATCTTCACTGTTGTGGTCACCATTGATAGTGCAGAGCCTATTCCTGCTGGAACTATAACCCAGTTCACTATTCCTCAAGTATTTTATGGCTTCTTGACTTCTTTCCCTCTTAACTCCGTTACTGGAGAACCAGTTGGAACTATCATCGGTGATGCCTCAACAAATGTCTTCACAATCACTTTCACTTCAGAATACGGACTGGTTCATACTGCTATTCACGGTTCTTTCACGTTCAATACCTTATTAAGATCTATTGATAACGACAATGTCAACAAGCGTGACAATTTAAAATCAGTCCAAAATATGAAAAAGCGTGCTCTCGAATACTTAGATCTCAACTGCATCCTTATTTGGCCATTCGTATTCACTACCCCAGGGAAGGATTTCACATCCAATTTGCGCTTCAGCAACGGGTTAGGCGGTTCAAGCCCAAAAGTCGTTTTGGGTGATATTCAGGTTATCACTGGTGACTTAATACCTACTTCAACTTCCGCAATTAGTACAGGTTTCGGTACTGGTACTGGAGGTGAAACCGGAGCTGGTACTGGAACCGGAATTAGAACAGGTACAGGAGCAGCAACTGTTATCCAGGGTGATACAACTCTTGTAACCGTTACATCTTGTTCCAAGGGCATATGCACTGCTAGAGAGTCCTCGGGCATTGTAACTGTTGTCACATCAACTATTGACGGCACTGAAACCGTGTACACCACCTATTGTCCATTGTCTTCCACAGGGAAATCTACTCCTACTTCTGGTACTGAAACTGAAACAGGTACAGGAGCAGCCACTGCTATTATGGACCATACAACTCTTGTAACCGTTACATCTTGTTCCAAGGGCATATGCACTGCTAGAGAGTCCTCGGGCATTGTAACTGTTGTCACATCAACTATTGACGGCACTGAAACCGTGTACACCACCTATTGTCCATTGTCTTCCACAGGGAAATCTACTCCTACTTCTGGTACTGAAACTGAAACAGGTACAGGAGCAGCCACTGCTATTATGGACCATACAACTCTTGTAACCGTTACATCTTGTTCCAAGGGCATATGCACTGCTAGAGAGTCCTCGGGCATTGTAACTGTTGTTACATCAACCATTGATGGCACTGAAACCGTGTACACCACCTATTGTCCACTGTATTCCACAGGGAAATCTACAAGTGCTTCTACTGCCGGTACTTCCTTTGTTTCAGAAACTTCCGGTTCTGGATCTTCTGGTTCTAACACAGGCTCAGGCTCAGAATCATCCGGTTCTAACTCCGGCTCCGGATTTGGATCAGGGTCTGAATCAAGCTCTTCAGGTTCCGAATCGTCTGGATCTAACCCTGGATCTGCATCTTCCGGTTCTGACTCCAGCTCTAGCTCAGGCTCTTCAGATTCCGGATCCAACTCAGGATCCAACTCAGGGTCTGCATCTTCCGGTTCTAGCTCAGGTTCTGACTTAGGCGCAGACTCAGGCTCGGGCTCGGGATCAGTTTCCACTACAGCTTCTGGATCCTCGACTTCTTCTGGATCCTCGACTTCTTCTGGACTGACAGCTCTGAGTATTGAATCAGCTTACGAAGGAGCTGCCTCCTCATTATCGGTACCGATTTTCCTGATTCTTGCATCTTTAGTTTCCATGTTTATTATACTTTAAACGACCATATCCCTTCAGTTCTACCGTGTTTAAGTATTTTGCTCAGTGATTTAAAATTGTTTATTAATTCGAATAAAACACATACATATAAAAATTGGGTTCATTTCAACCAATCTGACAACTCTGTAAACATCATCTAGGGGAGTTGCTTATTGTAAGAGGTTGCGATAATTCAGCTGTTTCACATACGTAATGAGTGAGCTTCAGATTATGTAATCTAAACATCATGTACAACGCCATTAACTGATAATAGATTCAAAGTATCCTTCGACTACCATGAGCCGTCACATCATTAGTAGTCTATTCTGATTCTTTCAGGATATTTCTAAATACTAATCTAGAGCCATGGTTGAATCTAATTTTCGTATTTATTTTAGTGATGTATTTTTAATAGAATCTGATGCTACAAGATCTAGCTGACTACTAGCTTGGTGTCCCAAATGGCATATTAAATCATAAATAAAGATGCTGGCCTAAAATAGTAAGACAAGAAGTTAGGAGACAGAAAAATACTCTGTTATCTGCTGTTTCTGATAAAAGTATGCCTGCGTGACTTCAATATCACCACTCCTATCTCATCCAAATACACCTGTAATTTAGGTATCTTTATTAGGGCAACGGTAAGATAACTTTTGATCAACCGTAATTGTGCTTTAACGACTCAGAACATGTTAGTTGTTCACTAAGGCGAAACGCCGTTATTCAAGTTTTCAGCATACAAGTTATTGCAATTTTTGTACTTCTTGGAACTATACTTATTACCATAAATTGGACAGCATTATCATTAGCCTCAATCCTTGATCTATAATACATGCCTCCTTATTTAATAGGTTAGCGTCGTTAAGAAACATAATCCCGTACTTGACTGGACCTATGAATGCTGAGCCATCATCATTCAATAAACTGAAGTAGCTATCATAATCCCTAATAGTGTAGTCTGTGTATGGTGCTTCATCCATATCATCACCACTGATATCAAACAACAAGATAAATCGACCTTTTGATCTTATATGGCAGTTCATTTGTTTTTCATTTAAGTCCAATGTCTCACGTTGCTTCGATAAAAACTCAGTTTTATTTCTGAGAGCGACCATCACTTGGTTGAAAGTATCGATCCTCACAAGCAAATCTTCCAGAGTAGCATTCATACAATCAGCAAAAGTCATAACATCACTAGCAAAAAGGGTATGGTTGGCATAAGCAACTGTTAAAAGATGTGCTTGAATGACGCACTCCACCAAAAATAGAAACGCCCAAACTAATCGGCTCATCCGTGTCTTCATATTAACGACGATTCTCCACTTAGTGCTTACTTTTGAAGACAGGAAACTTCCCTCCTTCCGATAATAATTCACGGTGGAAGGTATTAACAGAATGTCAAACTGCTCACTTTTAATAACAATTTTTGCTCTTTACAATGCTAAAAATTTTAAAACTATATTGAGACCGAGCTCGTAGTACCAGAAGAGATTATACTTCCCTGTCTAGTCAATAAGAAGGTGACTATGTAAAAGATCCAATTGAGTAGATGTAAACAGACCAAAGTACCCGTGAAGATCTCCTAAGGAAAATGGGTCCACGTCCAAACCTTCAATGAGCGTCTGTATTGTATCACTGGAAACACCCAGCTTGAAAATTGCAAGGTCTCAAAGAAAACCTGAGGAACCACCAAGCATTCTATACTGGAGATACACACATACAAGAACACCAAAAGACTATAAAGCGTTGAGGGAAGCCTGGAAGATGAATGGAGTAATTAAGACTGTAGCAGATCAAGCTCTCCTTATAAAAAGTTCTCCTACCCTCGTCGCAGGTTTGAGTTTCTCAGAGAGCGCCTATGCACTGTTTTACGAATAAAGGACAGGCTTAAAGGGCCACAGATTTTAAAGTTTCGTGCCACTCGAGCCCGATGAGGGTTTATATTCACATGGCTTGAGGCTCGCCCTTTGCGACTAAATGTCTCTTAACTCCAATTGAAGGTATCCCCACAGCTCATTTCTGGTCAAACATAATTAAAGGGGCTATTGCACTTAGGTCTTTTTTCTTTGTTCATTATAACAAATGGGTATCAATTGGCTGAAGAAAAGATTTATTATGACACGCCTGTTACGAAATATCTATGCTTCTTTCGCAGGCATTGTTATCTCATTTGGCGCTAAGACTCCGATTCCTAAATACTCTGACAATGTTAAAGTGACAGATTACGCTGCAGAGTGGGATTGGCAGTATTTGACAGGGCCAACAGTACCCGGATCGCATATTACGTATTTTAAAAATGGTACAGTGCTGGCTTCTACCCCTAACAGGCATGATAAGATAGGGAATAGCTGGGGAGTAAGTATTGGCGAAAACTGTTCTATAGGAGTATATTGGACAGAAGATGAGAACTCTGCTCTAGATGGTAGTTATGATGCAGACGAGAAGCCTTTTGTAAAGTACGAATTATCAAAGGACATAGATAAGAGTAAGTTGGTGTCGCTAACCATTTATTATGATGGAACTGCCCGTATCCAATACGAGGAGGAGTTAGCTAGCAACATAGTCCCTTTCGGGAAATTCAGTATCGGCCTAACTTTGAGTTCATACTATACTGATATTGTAAGAAAAATCGAGGTATAGATAAGAAGCTGTTGTTACAAATAAACATAAAAAGAACAAAAAAATTATAAAAGAAATTAAAAAAAAAACAAACAAGACAGCAATATAAGTTTTCTTCATTTCAAATAAGTATAAAAAGGATAAAAAAAATATAAAAGAACAAAAATAAAGAAAAAAAAAAACAAAAATGTGAAAAAATGGCATTTTAACGATTAGCTTTTCATAAATCTTCCATATAACTATGTATAGAAGTGTAATTAATGCAAGGGACTAATCGTTACGAAAGGAAGTACAGCTATATACTTCCACTGTGGTAAACATCAAGATTAGGCCCGTACATCTGATGTTTTTATCATTTTACTGCTCTACTGTAAAGCGCTACTGGTTTACTTTACTGTTTCTTTTCGCTTAAATTGAGAGAGACTAAAACAAGGCGTTCACTATTGGACTGACCGCCAGTCTTTATAGCAAGTTCCGAAGGCATGGTAAGAAAGAAAAGAAATTTGATCGTCAAAATAAATTTGGATCGCCAAAACTTTGTCCCTTTTATGCCTCCGATCACAAGATCTCAGGATAAAAATAAACCTAAATCCACGACCCCGGCTGACGCACTCCATCTCTAATCAATAAGATCAACCCATTATTCTGCAGGAATTGCGAGAACACTCAAGCTAGGGAAATCCGATTAACTACCGAGAAACTTGAGCACGTCCTTGAACTGCTCCCAATCAACAATCAAACAAATGCTCACCCTCAGTCTCGATGCGTGATTACAAACACAACACCAACAGAACTTGTGAATCCAAAGATAACTATGATGATAATGCCAATTTAATCAGCCTTGTCAAGAAGAAGAAAGAAGATCTACGTCACTGCAATTCCAAGAATATAAGTCAAAGCAGTAAGTTCAGTAAATTAGTAATTTTACTAAATATATTAACCATTGATCTTATTGATAATGCCTAACACCGATGGTCGAACTCGGAGCCATCTGCCGCACAGCTGCAGCTCTCGGCCAATCAGCGTGCATTGAGATGCTGTGTACTGCATGGAGAGAGGTTGCAAATGCATCCTAATTTCCTAATTTCGTAAACTGTAACTTTCTTCGGCATTTGAATCTTTTCTGCAAGGCGGCTGAAATACCGACAAGCTGTCATTGGCTACCGAATGCTGCTTCCGTTTGAGTTATTCAATCACGTAATTCAAAATAATATAAGTATAAGGATCCCGCGAATGCTAGATGTCACTTTTTTTATAACTCCAGGTCTTCGCTATGTCACTGGAGAAAGTCGGCGATCTTAGCGATTTCGCAAGAACCGACTCTAAAGGAAAAGAAGATTCCATCGGTGGTAGTAGCCATGATGACTTTAGACGTCGTCTCTACACCAAGTTAGGCCAGGGTGGAGTGTATGAAGAGACCATTCCTGAAAATGAGTATCTCTACGAAAAGATCAAGGAAATATCCATTGCTGACGCCCTCGAAATTTTGGTAAAGGTTCTTCATAATCATGAGGGTGATCCAAATTTCCCCTTAGAGGACTATGAACTAATTGAAAAAATCTCCAAAGGCTATAACGATGAATTGAAAATGACTTACGGAGATTGGGAGTTCAACGTTAAGATGTTTGCTGTTTTAAATGAGTATTTCTCTCCATATCCTGAAGTCAGAGCCATTTCTTCGCCTCTTGATGATCCTACAATTCCGTGTGAAACCATTAGAGCATACATTTTAGGTATATTCTGGTGTCTTGTTGGTACTGGGGTGAACGAGTTATTCTCTCGTAGGCAACCTTCTGTTTATATTTCGGCATCTGTCTGCCAAATGTTGATGTATCCAAGTGGTCTTGCTCTTGAACGAATTTTACCAGACTGGGGATTCACTTTATTTGGTACTAGACACTCGTTAAATCCTGGCCCTTGGAATTATAAAGAACAAATGTTTGCGACCATTATGTTTGATATTGCTATCGGTGGTATGTATGTTGGTTACAACTTCTACGTTCAAAAATTGGATGTTTTCTATGGTAATACTTGGGTCACTGCTGGTTACCAAATTTTATTATCTCTTTGCACCCAATTATTCGGTTTGGGTCTTGCTGGAATATTAAGGAAAGTCGTCATTTACCCAGTAAGGGCTGTTTGGCCAACTATTTTACCAACTCTTGCTTTGAATCAAGCATTGTTGAAGGGGGAAAAAAGACAGAACATTAATGGATGGATTATTAGTCGTTATAAATTCTTCTTTATTGTTTTTGCTTGTTCCTTTCTCTATATGTGGATACCTGATTATTTGTTCCAAGCTTTGTCTTACTTCAATTGGATGACATGGATTAAACCAGATAACTTCAACTTGGCTACCATTACTGGCTCTATCATGGGACTTGGTTTAAACCCGATCACAAGTTTTGATTGGAACATTATTGGTTACTGGCTTCCATTAGCTTTTCCATTCTATACCTACATGAACATGATGATTGGTATGTTCATTGGTTTCTTTATTATTGTTGGTCTCTACTATAGCAATTACAAATGGACTGCTTACCTTCCAATAAACGACAACAGTGTTTTCACCAATACCGGAGCTTATTATGAAGTGCAAAGTGTGCTCACTGATGGTAAATTAGACATTGATAAATACAAAGAATATGGTCCTCCATATTTAAGTGCAGCAAGTTTACTCGTTTATGGAGCAAACTGTGCTCTTTACACATTCATGATTCCTTACGTTTTTGTCACCGAATATAAGGGTCTTTTGACCTCTCTTAAGTCTTTGAAAGAGCTGTTGTTTGACTTCAAGTCCTCCAACATGAGCCATTTCAAAGATCCTCACTCAAGAATGATTTCAAAATATAAAGAAGTACCAGAATGGTGTTTCTTGGTAATTGTTCTTGTTGCCCTTGTCTTTGCCATTGTATGTGCAGAAGTTTACCCAACAAATACTCCGGTTTGGGGAATCTTCATGATGATTGGTATTAACTTGGTTTTCGTCATTCCATTGTGTCTTATTTATGCCGTTACTGGTTATTACTTCACTCTTGAAGTATTAGTTGAATTGATCATTGGTTATGCATTGCCAGGAAATGGTGACGCCCTTATGTTCCTAAAAGCATTCGGTTTCAATATCACTGGTCAAGCTCAACAGTATGTTTACGATCAGAAAATGGGTCATTATGCGAAGGTACCTCCAAGGGCTGTCTTCCGCGGTCAGTTAATCGGTACTATCTTCCAAATAATTGCATCGCTTCTTGTGATTAACTGGGAAATCTACAATCTTGAAGGTATTTGTACTGATGAACAAGCAAACAACTTCTCGTGTCCAAGTGAGGTGTCTTACTATTCAGCTTCTATCTTTTGGGGCGTTATTGGACCGAAGAGAGTATTCAATAAAATGTATCCAATTTTGCCATATTGTTTCTTGATTGGGTTCTTACTTGCATTTGTCTGTCTTGGAATCAGACGTTACTTCTATAGACAAACTCTCTGGTTCCAACCAGCAGTTGTTATTGGTGGTATTTTTAACTATGCTCCATACAACATGAGTTACTTCATTCCTGGTCTCTATGTTTGTTTTGCTTTCAATCATTACATTAAAAAGAAGTACGCGGCCTGGTGGGAAAAATACAATTATATCTTGTCATCTGCTCTTGATGCTGGTGTTGCATTCGGTGCCATTATCATCTTCTTTGCTGTGCAATACAAAGCCAAGGATATCAACTGGTGGGGTAATACAGTGTCTTACTCAGGTACTGATGCTGGTTTGGGTCAAACAAGTCTATATGATGCAAGTACTGCTCCTGATGGTTACTTCGGAATAAGAGCTAGTGACTTCTGAACTTTCACTGAAATCGAAGCTTTTTTTTGATTTTTTTTTTTTCATTGCCTTTGGCTAATTACTGCAAATATTTGTAAGCTGAAGTTGCTCAACAAAATTCTAATGAGAAGTAAAATATATAGACGTATATTTCAAATAAACAAACTTAATGATAAAGTGTGTGAATAGTAGATTTGTATTGGGGAGTTGTCGCCTGAGGAGTTACGACGCAAAGCTAGTGAATTCTAACCCTCGATTAGGTGGAATTTTTCAATAGCATAGATAAATTGGAGAATAGATTGAGAGAAGAGTGAGATACACACAGCTGTCTCATTTTATCGGTTATCGTTGATAGAATGCCTTGAACAATAAAGCGGCTGAATCAGATGAGCACATTTGTCCGATTTGTTGGCGTTTCTTAGAAAATGTAAATAGGATGTCAACTGCAGCAACATACACGATTTCGAAAATAATACTTCGAGAGAGCCAATCTTTGCAGAACAGCCCAATTAGTTGTCAAAGAAAAGAAAAACGCACTACTTATTTTTAGATTAAATACAATAGGATTAAGGGTCACAAAGTTTTGATAAGCTACACAATCGCCTATAAGATACCTGTAGCTTTTATTGAACCCAATTCCACTTGTAACACCTTTGCCAGCTCTTGATCCCGATAAAAAAACAGATACTGTTGTACTATTTCAATTCGAGTTTCGAGAGTTTGACACATTTATTAAATAAAAGTGTTTAGTTTATGTAATGCAATTAGAATTACTGTGTACTTTTAGCTAAAGAACTGAGAGACGTGAACACTGGGGAAAAAAACCCCAAAAGAAGGCGTTAATTGAGGAGACCATTCGACGGTGACAGTATAGAATGCTAAGCACTAAAGCCTTGATTATTATAAGGGTTAAAAGCTCCCCACCCGCTGTGAATCAAGACTGATATAAAGTCAACAACTGGAAATAAATCGTTTCAGCTAATAAACGGAAGAGTGGTTCCTTTACAAAACCCCGAATCAGAAGTCACAACAAGCGAGGTAAATCGCTATTCTTCAATTCAACCTTTGCGTTGTGGTCGTTAATTTTGCTATATTTCATGCATGGAAACCTACTTGAAAAGGTACTGCATATTTCAAATATATTTTACCCGTCTGTAGCACGGATGATTTATTTCGCATTTCGCATTTCGCATTTTGCTTGATCAACAAACATATTAAAATCCATGCACGATCTTGCGAAATAGAACACAAGCTTAATGTTATAAGGAATGATTCCCAAATTCAATAAGAGGTATATTGATAAAAACGACTTGAATGGTTATAGCGTACCAATCAAAACTGTCAAGGATTACGAAATGGTTCCGTTTTCAGATCTTTATGATAAGACAACCTTTACGTTTGATCGGTTGTTAGACGATGCAAAGGGCCGTGTTTCAACCAAATTCAATGAATATATGGAAGACATTAGACCGGCAAGGTAGAAAAGTCTATAATGGCTGAGTTTAAACACAATACCCTTTTGCTCGTCTTTGGTGAGTTGTGAATATTACTGTTTAGAATCTAAGTAGTAATTTGTTGCTGACTTAGCTCGTTATCAGTAGTGAGAGGGGGCTGATAATAATTAAGTTTGCCCTTGATAGAAAACTCGCTTTGTGTCACTATGTCAAAATGCGAAATTTTGCAGCCGACGCACAATCTCAATTGTTGGGTTTTGGCTTTAACGCATGTCTGACAGCTGTCAAGATATGACTTTGCGACAACAGGCAGGCTCTAATGGCTGGAACACGAAGTGGGTAATGTCACACTATATGGAGAGCTAACGTATGAACTAATTTTCTTGGACAAGATAGCAGGCCAAGATCAGGTACGGAGATTCGAAGATGTTTATACTCTTCGAAGTTTGTTAGTTCGTTAACTTCTAAATCCTTTCTATAAAGTCATGGATATCATTCATATTTAGTTCCATATTCTCCTTAGCCTACGCTCCTCCTAAAAACCCCTTTCAACATACTCTGCTCAACTTGACTAACGTCAACAGCTATGTACTGCATGATGATACTTGTCAAAAGTCATTCTCAATCACTACTTCGGCTTGGATCTTCAAATATCCAAGTGCTCATGATTCTTATGTCTCGCACACGCCTAAGTCGTGGTTTACTCCACAAGGTCACTGTTACAGTATTGAAAATGTATTGTAAGACTGAGGGATGGTATATAGAGGAAAGAGAACGTGCAAACAAACGTAAATCTACACCAAGGCAAGGAATGACGTCCACTCCTAATTTAATTGTAATATATTATAGCAAAATTAGCTCTAAACCTGAATTTAAAATCAAATATAAACAATGCACGAAGCTCGTACTCTCCTAGATAACATGCACGGCTTAAAAAAGATCATCAGTAAATACAAGTAAATTTGATTTAATCAACGTTCATCAGCATTCTCAAAATCTTCAATAGTGATATTAGATTTTCCACACATTTGTTGGAAGATGCTATTTTCAGTATTGAATAAATTTAAGGGAGTATCGAATTCTTTAACTTCACCTTTGTCCAAAACCAAAATTTTGTCATGGCTCAAAATTGTCTTCAGTCTATGAGCAATGCATAAAATTGTACAATGACCAAATTCTCTAACAATGGTGCTTTGGATTTTACTATCAGTTTCATAATCCACAGAAGATGTAACCTCATCCAAAATTAAAATTTTTGAATCTCTGACTAAGGCACGAGCAAATGCAATCAATTGACGTTCGCCCAAGGAGAAATTAGCACCACCATCTTCAACACTTTGATTTAAATGGAACTTATGGAGGTTTTCATCATCACTTTGCTGGTTTTTAATGGCTGGTAACTTGTCATCTTCGATAAGTCCCGCTCTCCTTAAAGAATCCCATAATTGATCCTCAATAGCTTGACCGAAGGGATCTAGATTTTTACGAATTGTGCCTTTGAATAAAACAGGATCTTGAGGAATAATCGACAATTTAGATCTCAATTCATTTAATCCCAACGTTGAAATGTCAATGCCATCAATTTCAATTTGTCCCTCCGCCAATTCTATAAGTCTATAAAGAGCGGTATTATTGAAGATTTACCAGCCCCAGTTCAAAATGGAGTCAAAAGCTTTCTTTGAAGAAGTAGAGGATAAGAATCACCGCTCTCTAGGGTTAGTTCCTTTTCTGACATGGTGGAAGGACGTGGTTACTTAACAACAGAGGCGAAGAAGAAGATGCAGAGAAAAGAGAAGACATGAAATTTGTGAAATTAGAGGAGATTTATATTTTGGTGATAAATTCGTATGTGCCAATTGTTTTGCCTTACTTGTTTTTCCAGCATTATATTATGTGCCGCCCACCTCTCAAACCATCAATAATAGAATCTGATTGATGATTGATTCCCGAAATGAAACGAAAGGACAAAGAGGGAAGCAGGAAGGGCATGGCGTTATTGACTAAACATTTGCGGCAGAGATAACATCATCTTGTCCGTCGATAAAGGAAACTTCAGGCAGACTCATACAGGAGAAGGATTTCGCAGCAGAGCATGGGAACAGAAACGGTACATCGGTGGCGAAAGACTTGCTCTATGGACCTATCGCTCTTAGGAATGATATTTTCGAAACCCGAGGGCAAAGCATGTGATGCACTGGGTGAACCAGGAGGTTGCAAACGGCTGAACAAGGGTAAGTATCTACGTTCACAAGCAGTGGGAGGTATGGATCGGCCAGGCCTCAAGATAAAAAATTACATGTTCGGTGACGATCTCGCAGACTACATATCGAAACACCGGGAAAAATTGGGGGGAGCTATAAAATCATTTCGTGCCGCATGCGTACTTTGTGCTATAGAAAGATGCTTTTAGACTTGTGAAATAGTTTCTTATTGATGTAAAACTCTTATCCACTTTCAGTTATCTACTCAACTTTTAAAAATGTTCATTTAGAATTCGAAGTCATTTAATATAAACGAATCCTAGATGAAGCACCACTGAAAGGTCAAGCTTGATATTAATACATTTTGCCAGCAAAGGGTATGCCATCAGATAACAAAAGTCGAAGTATTGTGGTTGAAAGCGGAATACATGGCTCTGGAACCACTAATTATTTCAGAGGCCCTCTTTTGCTTCAGCGCTGGATATTTCAGTCAATTATCGAACGATGTGCATTCTTCTATTTAAGCATTAGCTTCATCAGGGTTATTTGTTTCAATGTGTAATTTTTCTCCCAATTATTTCAAAGAAGCTCTACTTGCAGAACTATACTATTGCCATACTTGTTTTCCTCCACCATTGTAGGCTAATCTATTTGGAGTCATTTCGTCTAGACCTATTACCACATCTTTCGTGGAATCTTGTATAATTCTTTCCTTGAGAGTTGCGGGTGAGACATCCATAGCAAATTCCGACTCTTTCTCAGGATACATACTCAAGTAGTAAGCAAGTAGACCGGCAACATGAGGAGAAGACATTGATGTGCCTGCCATATGTGTCGTCTTTGTGGTGATGTAAGTAGATTCCACATCGTATCCAGGTGCAAAGATATCGACACAGGGACCGTAATTAGAGAAACTGGCCTTAACGTTTTTAGAATCAATGGCACCAACACACAATGGGGACTTGGCCCTAGCTGGAGAAAGTGCACAAGCGTCGTCATCATTATTGCCTGCTGCAACTGCTACATGAATTCCATGATCGGTAGCAGATTCGACAGCTGCATCGAGAGCTTTCGAACCAGGGAATCCAACAGACAAGTTCATCACAGATCCTTTAAACCCTTTCCTTTCGCTTTCTTTGATGTGATCGTTCACTGCAATCTCTATTCCTTTGATCACTGACGAGAGAGAAATATCAATACCCACGGCTACACCTACCACCTTGATCTTTACTTTCTTGGCTACTCCGAACGTTTTGGATCCAATGATGCCGGCGACATGAGTTCCGTGTCCGAGGTAATCAATGTGCAAATGAGGATACGTTACTGCTGTGATCCACTCAGCTCTTCCTTCGAATTCTTCGTGAGTTGTTTTAACACCCGTATCGACAACATAAGCTACCACACCTTCTCCGCCAGACGTATCATAGGGGAACTCGAATTCTGGAACTATATTCCTATGACTTATACTGGAGAGTGCCCAGGTAGAGTTGTGCTGTATTTTAGCTTCAGTGAAGTGTCCGATATGATCCTTTTCAAGATATTCAATGAGCGGGTGACTTTGTAGAAGATCCAATTGAGTGGATGTAAACAGACCAAAGTAACCGTGAAAATCTCCTAAGGAAAAGGAGTCCACACATAAGCCCTCAATGTGAGACTGTCTTATGTCATTCGATATACCCAGTTTAAAAACAACAACATATGGCTCCACGCCCTCAAAAAAGTACTGAGGAACCACCAAACAGTGTACCTCGGAAATTAACACATAGATTAGCACCAAAAGACTAGAATGCATTATGGGATGCCGACTGGAAGATGAATGGAATAATTTTTCTTTTCAGAACCTTCTTGAAATATGACTAGAGGGTCAAGTGCTTCTTATATTCCCGCTTCCTTTCACATTTGATTAGCTCCGATAGCGTTATGTGCACAGGAGCCCCTATACATGATAGGTTTGAAGGACCGCATATTTAGAGTTTCGTGCCACTCGAGCCCCACCAGGATCTTCATTCCTACAGAGTCCGCTCTAAATCAGAGATAAAGCCTCTTTTGAAGTTCCCACGGTTCATCCCTGGTCATGTGTAAGTAAAGGGTCCATTCTTGCAAGTTTTTGTACATTTCCAGTGTAAATCCGTGCGTAACAGATATGAGGCTATATTACACAATCTGGAGCCCACCTTACATAACTGTGTTGTAAAAGTGTTTAGGTTGCTAATGCTTAATTCAAATTAACATTTCTTGCACTAATTTCAAAATAATGGTCGATTCTTGACAGATGTTCGCAAAAAATACAAAATAAAAGGGCAAGGGGGTTAATAAGAGCCGTGCAATATCTCTGCGGCCAGAACACTCCAATTAATTCAATACTGACTGCTCCTTCTCAATTTTGCTTTTTTCAGAAGCTTAATTAGACAATTGGAAATTGTTGTATGCTTGTTAAGTAGTACAGCTGCTAAATCGAGCCGGGTCTTCAAAATCGAGGTTTTTGACTTATCAATTTTTTGACTTCTATTGGTATATGTGCAGTGAACTTTGCTGGTGCTCATAAAGCATATGACTGGACTAGAGAAAGCAAGCACTAATTCGCTCAAATTTTAGAAACATGCCAACATGAATACTGTTCGAAAGCATTGCAATAGCAATAAAGGAAATTTAACTAAAATCCAGCTACGACATCTTTTAGTTAACGACCTCATATCAAGACTAACCGTAATATTTTTAATTCATTTTGTAAAACTTAGATTGATATAAAAGGTCTAAACACTTCCTGCTTGTCAAAATTTCCTGCTGGTACTCATTAATATATCTTTAGTCTTTATGGCATACTTCACAAGCTAAATTTTTCTCATACAAAATGTTCAAACATTAAATTAAACTGAATTAGAAGAGAAGATTAATATACTGAGGTAATGCTTCGTTAGATAGAAATAAACTGATTGGTCCTGTCTATGGCAAATTATCACATCTAGGTCCAAAGTATCCTCCCGCGGCATCAAGAGTCGAGTTCAGCCTGCAACACTTGGAAAGTATTAGAAGCGGATAATCAGAGTGCTCCGTTGTAGAAATTAGAATACACATGATTCTCGAAAAGATGGGGGGACACTAGAGAAGAAACAGTTGGGATATGGAATCAATGTTGAATGTCGCTGCAACATTCGGTCACACATAGAAGAATCTAGGGTTTGATGACCCAAAGAGCTCATTATATTTAATTCGGGCATTTTTCTTACACCTTGGTAAAGTAGAACACGTTAATTAACTAATTTATAGTGTATATAATCGATGGATAGTCAGTTCACGTTTTTTCTTCAGTTACTTTTTTTCTTCAGTTACTTTTTCATCTTCCTTTGCATCGACAGTAAACCAAGCATGGAAGTTTAAGAAGTCCATTTTTACTCCCTTTGTTAATTTGTCTCCATCTTTTTTAGTGTAGAATTGCATTTTCGGTCCTGTAGTAGTTATTTAATTGCTTTGTAGTTCGCTGTTGTAGTTGAAGGTTTTGTACATTACTTGTGTTTTTTACCCCCTTTTATATTCTTCTGATGTGTTTTTTAAAGTTTGAAGCATTTTGGGGGCAAAACCTTAATATTCCTTGACTTCTGATGTTTTAGCTAAGCCTCTTGTTGATAAGGATCAATATCATAAATGTGGTCATTCGGTGAGTCAATTGGCTACCGTGAGACGCCATTATTTTTGTTATCTACCTCCTTTTATCCTCTACCAATGTATTAAAGTTTGAGGCTTTTTTGATGGCAAAACCTAAATACTCCTTGACTTCTGATATTTTAGTCAAGCCTCTTGTTGATAAGGATCAATATCATAACTGTCGTCATTCGGTGAGTCAATTAGCAACAGTGTGGTCTCTTTTTGACATTCACAGATTGAACTAACGATCATTATTTCAAAAATAAAATCAGCTTTCAAGAGCCATAAATTGTAGATTCCTTTTACGTCTATTACAGTTGGTTATTAATATACGCAACCGGGCATACTAATAACCTTTATGTAATTAGAAAAATTCACCATATCAGGGATGTATCCATACCAAAACTTTTATTTATTGTGATTAGCTTTTATAAAACTTAGCATTTAATTTCTGATCTCTAATGGAAATCTAGTGACGTTCCATTCTGATCTGTGGTTTCCAAAAGGCAGTTATGCTCAGTTTGTGAATTCTCTTCCTGTTGTTCACTATCATAATTATCCAAATTTATTATGTCTCCAATGGTCACTGATTCTTTTGTTAGATTCAATTCTGAATTGAATTTGTTATTGATTTTGGCGTAGAATCAAGGTGGATACTTATGGTACGCTGACAACTTGAATCAACATGTCTCACCACAGCTAAAATTGGCAATTCTTTGTTCTTCTGGGTAGCTACACACTCGTGGCCAGAAGAACTCGATCGCAAGCTTCCTGTTGTATTAAACAAAAATGCTATGACAATGATACAATAGTATAAAAATGAGCAATACAGTAGAACAGAATTGAATGTTATTATATCAAAATTTCTAATTATTTACAACTATGGTAAAATCGGTACTTATTACTAAAGAGAACTATGAAGAATATGAACTCGATTAAGAGATCCTTTTATTGCATAAGCAAGGTGTTAGATATTATAGTGATTGGGTTGTTCATCAAGATGATTTGCCTATCTTATTGAACAATAACCCTTTAGCCAATGCTTTTCTAACATATAATCCAGAGCAAAACGAGTTCATTTATGTTAATACGGAAACAAACCGAATAAGGGACTTAATTGATAAACAAGAGATTGTGCGTTATTATATTAACCCAAACGACTTTGATGATTTGGAACGTATAGTTAAAGAGACAGCTGCTATGCCAAAACAATAAATTGAAGGCCGATTGATTTACATGACGTCAGGTTTTTAGCTCTGGGGGGGGGGGGGTTTCTCCCTGATATCTGCCGGTCATCTATATTTGTATAATTAACGTAAGTGGCTAAAAGTTAAAAAAAGAATGCAACTGTATCACTCCTTGAGGTATCTTTTTAAAGTTTTATGGTATTAAGCGTAATCAGCTGAACTAAAGTTCGTCGTGGGATTCTCAGAGTTATCTCTTGTTCTCTTATATTTTGATAGTTGTAAAGGCAGTTATCTTTCAGTAACACAAATAGAAATACTATATACTTTTAGCTAAAGAGTTGAGAGACATCAACACTGGGGAAAAATCCAAAATAAGGCGCTAATTGAGGGATAACATTCGACGGTGGCAATATAGAATGCTAAGGGCTAAAGCCTTGATTACTATAAGGATAAAAGCTCCCCACCGCTGTGAATCAAGACAGATATAGAACCAACAACTGGAAATAAACCGTTAATCAGCCATTAAACAGAAGAATGGTTCCTTTACAAACCCCCATTCAAAAGTGACAACAAGCAAGGCAAATCGCGATTCTTCAATTTCAACTTGGGTGTTGGGGTCGTCAATTTTGCTAGATTTCATGCATGGAAGCTACTTGAAAAGGTACTGCGTATTTCAAGTATATTTTTAGCCGTCTGTAGCACGGATTTATTTCGCATTTCGCATTTCGCATTTCGCATTTCGCATTTCGCATTTTGCATGATCAACAAACATGTCAAAATGCATGCACGATCTTGCGAAATAGAAAACAGCCTAAATATTATAAGGAATGATTCCCAACTTCGACCTATGTTTTTTCACAGCTCTGTTGAGACAACATAAATGCTTTTAATCTTCTGAACCTACGGTGCTGATATGACAAAAATGCCTCATGTAGAACACAAACTTAACCTTATTGCCCCTCTCCCCAGTCAAACTCGAAAAGACTACGTTGATTAGAAAGGTAGCAATAGGATATAAAATTTTCATATCAGTTCAATTTCCTATTATCAAGTATTGGTTGTCAGCTCATAATATTTTTCAATTTTTCATATCGTTGATTACAAATTGAATCCGACAGAAGGAATATGTAATAGTGACACTTCGTATTTTTGAAGTGGGGTAATAAAGTTCAAGGTTTTGTCATATTGACACAAAACTTTGAAATTGAGTGAACTTTAATTTCGTATTTCTTTGCTCCATAGGTACCAAAGACTAATTTCTATATAGGATTATTATTGGCCCTTCTATTGGCATTGAATCAAGATTAAAGTGCATTTTGACGTGCATCTTCGATGTGCGAGTAAAATAAGCAGTCTACATTCCCCGTATTTACTTTCTCTATGGCCGCTAATATTCATAAGCAATTTCCCAATTTCGTATAAGTACTACTGAATTGCCGCAACTTTTCAAAATATGTTTGAAAAAAGCATTAAAAATACGGGCTTATCTAAATTTACCTAAGTCTTCAAGACAGACCTTTTTGCCATAAACAAATATACCAATGAATATCATATCAGTTGTATTACTTTTATCTATTGCTGTTGCTCGCACGACTGACAACTTAAACGTGTACAAAGGGAACGTAACAGGACTATTAGAAGATGCAAAAGCAGTAACATCCTGTTTAAATCTGACATACAACAAGGCTAGGATTTGGCTCGAAGATGATGGTGAAGTTAATTTTGGTATCACTCGTTTGCAGAATAATGTGACAAACCAGCGAGAGATAACCCGAAAAGAACAAGAAGTATTCCGATGCATGACTACGATCGGTGCGTGGTTCACATTCTTACACAATTTGGACTATTATTACGAACCGGATCGATACGAAGAATACTTTATCAGTCAAGATGAACTGTCACTTGTCGACATAGATGGTAACATACTAGAAGACGGAGCAGAGAAGCCGGAAGAGGTAGTAAGAGATTCAAGCGAGAGACTAGGGGAAAAATGTATCTTGAATCAAAATCAGCAAACGGTCGAGATTTAATACTAAAGAAAAGACTCGCTGATTACGAAGCAAAAGGATTTTTTGATAGGAAATGCCACGGTGGATATTTCTGGTACGCTGATAACTTGAATCAATGTAGCCACGGCTAAAATCGAATTTTAAATCTATGGGTATCACAAAATATAGCAAAATAATAAAGAAGAAAATAAACAGAAATAAGGCTTTATTCCTTAAAACTACCCTACAGTTTCTGTATTCACTAACTCCTTTGACTCACTTGAGATGATATATATTAGTTTCTGGTCTAAAATTATACCTTGGCTTCGACAAACAAGATAGAAAACTAATTTTTTTTGCACAGATCTAACCACTGGATCACTCCAGGTGTAGTCGCTCGCTCGATAGTGTGGGTATTTTAGTTAGTGCCAGTGCCATGAATATTTGGGACAAGCCAGAACGAATCCTAGATAGACGAAGTGCAGAGTATCTTCTGTGCTCCTTGCATCCTTTCATACACACTATGACGCACTTCTGACAGCTCAACTATGCGGCAATTTTGCATTCTTTTTGGTAGTTACTGTTGCACTAAAATAAATTTGCTATAAAAAGACAACGATTCAATTGTATAAAAATGAGAAATATTGTATAACAGAACTAAGTCGTATTATCTCAAATCTTTTAATTATTTACAACTATGGTAAAATCGGTACTTATTACTAAAGAGAACTATGAAGAATATGAACTCGATGAAGAGCTCCTTTTATTATATAAGCAAGGTGTTAGATATTATAGTGATTGGGTTGATCATCGAGATGATTTGCCTATCATATTGAACAACAACCCTAGAGCCAATACTTTTCTCACTTATAGTCCAGAGCAAAACAAGTTAATTCATGTTAATACAGACACAAACCAAACATGGGAGTCAATTGATACAGGAGAGACTGTGTGTTATTATATCAACCCAAGCGAGTTTGATGATTTAGAGAGTTTAGTTAAAGAGACAGCTGCTATGCAAAATTAATAAATTCGAGGTCTTAGATTGATTCACCTGACGTTCCCCCGTGCCCTGCTGAGAAGCATCAGACTCAGATAGGAGCTTTTCTGAACATCATCATCAGATGTAGAAACATGTCCTTCTTGTGTGGAAGATGGAACGTTAGTCACCTCGGAAGTAGTAGAAGTTTCAGATCCAGCCGAGGTGGAACCACCACTTTCTTGAGTGGCAGATGGAAGGACAGTGACTAACAGAAACTTCTGGTCCAGTCGAAGTGGAAACATCACTTAAGATCGGAACAACAAGAGGCGTATATTAGAAACATGTAAAAGAGATTACTGAAAAAGCCGATTAGAACAAGTAAGTGAGGGACATAATAAACAAGATAGATATAGCAAAAATAACGATGCGTTACGTGAAATAGTAATAACATCTTATAGGCTTTCCGCTTTTAGCGTAGCTTTGATATGAATAATGAGTTCTGTAAGGAAAACGATTAGGGCAACAGTGCACAGAAGTCCGAATGAAAACCATAGAAAAATAGCTAGTCGTGCTCGATTCATATTGGATATATTCAACCACATGAATGGCAAGTTGTCATCGGTTATTTTTTCTGTCATATGACTCAAATTATTATGGTTGTTGAGCAAGTTATCAATTCTGGGGATTCCGCTTGAAAATTGTATTTGGTGATTTAAATAGATAGAAAAAACGAGCTTAAATGAAAATAATTCTAGGATTCAATGGCTTATTATAGGTACCCGTGGGGATTGCTGTATTGGAACGGCATGATGCGGGATTTATTAATAGCAGAAATTGTATATAGTGTAATTTAGCTTACAATTAGGTTTGTGTCAGATATGTCAAGCTACTGTAAAAGCAAGGTGGCTCATCTTACATAATCTGGAGTTCGCAAAACGCTTAGTATTATATTGGGTTATGAAAATCGCTAAAGTGATACACCGAATCGAAAATAAGAATCTAGGACGCATTTACAGCATGTAATTCGCTGTAATCTGCAGGTTGGTACGGATCTATATTCACAGGGAGTGGGAGGTACGGATCTATATTCACAGGGAGTGGGAGGTACGG
>JANIVW010000109.1:0-20868 GCA_030555995.1 Isabelozyma heimii
TCGGAAGTAACAGAAGTTTCAGGTTCACTTGAGGTGGAAACGTCACTTTCTTGCGTAGTAGATGGAACGACAGTGACGTCGGAAGTGTCAGAAGTCTCACATTCAGTGGAGGTGAAAACACCACTTTCTTGGGTAGAAGATGGAATGTTGAAAGTAACAGAAGATGATTCAGTCGAGGCAGAAACGTCACTTTCTTGCGTGGAAGATGGAACGTTAGTGAAATCGGAAGTGGCAACAGACTTTTCAGATACAGCCGAGGTAGACATATGACCTTCCTGAGTTGTAGATGGAACTAAGGTGATAGTGACTTCTTCACCGTTACGAGCAGTAGAAGTGCTAACAGAGGTTTCAGAACCAGTCCAGGTACACACATGACCTTCTTTAGTAGTAGATGGCACCAAAGTGATAGTGACATCTTCACCGTTAGAAGCAGTAGAAGTGGTAACAGAGGTTTCAGAACCAGTCCAGGTTGACACACCTTCCTGAGCTGTAGATGGAACTAAAGTGATAGCGACTTCTTCGCCGTTAGAAGTAGTAGAAGTAGTGAGAGAGGCCCCAGATCCAGTCCAGGTAAACATTTGCTTGCCGTTAGAAGAGGATGGAACTAAACTGGTATTAGGTTTCTCTCTACTAGAAGTAGAGGCAGATGGTGTAAGCGGTACCCCTACAATAACAAGAGCCGCAGTAACAGTAGTACTTGAAGTATGATTTCCTGTCCAACCAGAAGTAACAGTAATAGTTGGAACTGGAGGATTTACTTGAATTGTCTTTGTGATACCACACTCAGTTTCAAAAGGAAGTGTTGTCACCCTAGTAGTAGAACTTGTCCAGATTGCAGTATTAGCTTGTGCATTTACATTCAGAGGAGAGCATGACAGTTTAGGAGGCCCCCAAGTTAACAGCAGAATATCCCTGTATGACAACCACCAGAAACTAGAAGCACATTTATAACTGTTTGTATAACTGACAGAAAAGGTACCATCAGAGGTCAGAGGAGTAACAAGAGCATCGATGAAAGGACGATATCCTGAGGGTATTGACTCGTAGCTAATGGAGTATTCTGTAGATGAACAAGTTGCAGTAAACGTAAAATTTTCACCTGAATTCATGGGAAAATACCACTCGTTAATCTGACTGGTAATTGAAGCGTGAACCGCATCACAATCTATTGTTGCCCCAGTGAATTTAAAACCCAAAGTCCCATAATCGTAACCCCTGTCACATTGTGCTGCCAACAAATAATGCTCCAGATCTCCGGATGGAAGAATCTGACGGTTTGCAAGATAAATATCATTGGTTGTCCACAGATTATCAGTGAGGTAATCGGGTTTGATATTTGTATCAGCGAGGAAGTTAACAGCCTTCAGAAAGGAATGGTTACCGTCTGACCACTGAAGAGTGTTTTGACCGGGTTGGAATTTTTGCGAACAAGTTAAATCGGCAGGATTAGCGGACCCGCCAGTATTGAAAGTTATGAAAAATGCAGCAGAACCAGTGACATTAGTTGACGACTCAACTAAGTTGCTAGCAGTACAAGAGATCAGGGAATTAACCGCAGTCATGTTTCCCCCGTTTAATTGACATTGTGCATAATTAACACCGTTCACCTCCAAATCTAAAACATTAGTTGGAGAAGTAAACGAGAAAACACATGGTAAGGTAAGTTTGAATGTATCGCCTGCCGAAACCTGGGACCCATCGATAGCCCAATTGAAGACAGCAACCCAAGAAGGAGCATCAGGAAGGAAAGGTCGAGTGGAGCATTCATCCATCCACCGAATGGATTTTAAAGAAGTAAAGACACCGTAGACCTGTTGGGCTGTTGTCATAGACAATAACCAAAGGAAGAGGACAATGTTAATCATTATTATTTGATATTGAAAAAAGGGGAATCTTTAATATCATTTTTGGAAGAAATCATGGTATTTATGGACAGCTCTCTTGGAAACAAGGTACTCCTGTAAAACCTTAGTGGAGGGTCTTGAAGTGATTTACCATACCGGAGATGGTCAGTAATCATGAAGACAGCCTGCAACTTGTATTCGAATGTACTAATACATTAAAGCAAATGCAATACTGATCATGGCGCATACGCACATTCTTCAACTCGCGCTGCTGTAATCCAATAAGCTTCAAAAGTAATACACGTTCCATTGGATATTAAGTAAGAACCATCTTAAAAAATTATCGTCTACAGCAAAAATATCTTGCATGACGCATCGCATGAAAGAATGCTCGATGACGGTGCAATATCGGATTTTTAAACCTAAATACTTCTTTTTTAGACAAGGTGACAGATTTGTAAGGGTTTTGTAGCTGTTTCGAGCATCCATGTGATGTAGGGCGCTAATCATGCGACGAATAGGATTTTGTGATTAGGTGGAGTTGGTCAAGGAAATATGTCGCGAAGCAGAAACACATGTCTCTGGCATAGCACCCTGAAGGTCACCTATATAATCAGAGCTGTTGACATAATTCAGGTGTATTCTCTTTGGTTGTTGAACGACACTCCGAACACTGGTGAAGGAAATCAACAAGCACATGAGATATTAGGTGACTATTATTATTTAAAAATTAAGGTTTACTAGTTTACAGGGAACATTTCCGCTTTTAAGGTTTCTTGCCGGTATACTTTTCGGGAAAGTATACAAATTTGGACAGGGAGTTTTGGTATTCCTTTTAATACAGTTGCACTATCTTTCCAAATTAGTCATCTAGAATGCATATGACGGCTGTTATTCATATTTGTGCCACCTAACTATGCTATATATCCTACAAGGAGTTCAATATTATTGTGTATATCTTTAATCACTAGTCCCTAATCTTGTAAGAGAGAGAATAATTTAGTATGTATTCCAGTTCTTCTTTCTTATCCTTTGTTGAGGGGCTTTCTAGTCAAGAACCTGGCCCACTACTACCATCCATTTTTTTCTGAAACATTAATACTCTAACTGCTCTATTTTACTGTATTCGTAAAAGTGGTCTTATTTGGCAACTTTACAGATTGTCTTGAGATGGATATTTCGGAATAAAGTTTACGCTTGTGACGCTTACAAGGACCATCGGAAGAGACCTCTTGGGCACTAGCAGGTTCATTTGCAGAAACAGTAATTCTTGGCGAATTGCCCTAACTTTTCGTGGCATTGTAAATCTTTATGTGGATTTATGTCTCAGAAGATCGGAAATCAGATGTTCTACCTTGGTCACATCTTGTGCCTTTGCACATCACATTTTTATGCATACTCAAAAAAATTTTCTTTCGGTAAAGGAACAAGATCTGTAATAGCAAACCATAAAAAGTGCTCTCTTCACTAGTTTTACACATACGATTTTACATATTTAGGGGCATATAGAGGACCAAGGAAGCTATTACAAGTAGATACCTGATGAGCGTCTCCTTGAGGCTCGCTAAAAGTAGATAGTTAACACGTTCAGATCAAGATCTATAGCAAATGTGAGAGATGGCGCTCTTGCTGCATATTCAAAACTTAAATTTTCAAACGGACATTTACAAAACGTCATCTATGTTGTCAAATGCCTTAATTTTAATACAAGAAGATGTACATTCAGATTATTTTTTGAGCCCCACACTGATAGGATGGCTTTCGTTGCATAAATCACCCCTTTAATATTGGTTACTACAAAAAGGGTTAAAGCTTGAATACAAAGTATTCTTTGGCCCCATCCAACAAATACTAAAGGGATGATACACATAATCGCCAAGAACAATAGGGTAACTGGAAATATGCAAACGAATGGGAGGTCACTTTTTTTGGCAAAATCAAGAAAAAAAGGGCATGTGCAGAATCTTACAGGAAGGCAATTCAAAGAAAATAGGGAAACTTAAAAGTTCAGAGATTCTTGCACCAAAAATACTAGGTCAAGAAATATCAACATTAAACTAAACAGTACCAGTAAGTTCGAATGTGACTACTCAATATGAGAGACAGATTATTGGTGTCATTAACTTGAAAACTAAGCATTCATTGGCATTTATTAATATACAGGATGATCTTAGCTCTGAATATCTCCATGTTCTGCTCTAAGACATCGCCAGATATGTTTCCGTGATAGTTGAACTTTTGTAGAGAGGATGACTTCGGGAGTCACAAACTCTGTTCGGCTCTCTTATTAGACGAATACTTTGACTTAATGGACCCATAACAAAGGCTATTTCATAGATAGTGGATGTTTCTATGACCAACGCTGCTCATTTTTCTTTGATTACAATATTGTGATATTAGTACTTGACGTATGAGTTTACTGGTTATTTGAGGCGGCGACTAATTGTACTCACCCCAATGCTACTCACTTGTCATGACATTCCGACAAAAACTACCTCTTTTTCCAAAGAATTTCAAAACTAGTGATTTAAGCTTTTGGCTTCAGTTTTTGGATTTGACCAGTGTAGTGAGACATATACAGTTACGCGACTTTGTGTATGCAAAGCTGTAGCATTTGAATTCTTGAATATCTATTTCGCTGCCAGATTAGTACTCTGATTATGCAGATGCTGTCGCTCTTCTTGGGATTGGAGGTAAGGATCGGTAAGGCGGGCTCACGATATATATTATTCGCTGACTCGTCACCAAATAGTCTTAAATTTATGTAACAGTAGTCAATATAGCTTACATGTAGCTATCAAAGTCTTACGTAATCAATAAATAATAGATCACTTCTATCGATGAGGAACCTCGATCTCATTGATGATAAATCACATCTAGTAACTAGGAACACTGTGTGTTGTTGCCATCAGCTTTCGGTGGTCTTACAAGCTGCAATCAGCTGCTTGCTTGGGCATCATTCTCTCTATGAATATGGGCATTCATCCTCGTGAATGAATGCCTTCTCTTGTTTCTTCAGTGTTCTCGTCTCTCAATTCTATAGCTAAAAGTAAGTAGTAATTCTATTTGGCCAGAATCGGTGAGTGTAATGTTTACGGTATAACTTAATGGAGAGTTTCTCGGCTTCATCCGATTTTGATGCTTCTAAGAATATTGAGTTGTTGGATCCTAGGTAACATAGTAAGCATGATCGAATGGCTTCGACTTGGGTGTCTGTCATATTAGTGATGTGACAGCTTCACTTAAGTTAAGAATCATTTTTCCAACATCACATGGAGATGTCAAGACAGTGTCGTTAACTGCAAATATATCATTAATACAGTTTTGAAGTCCAAATATGTCAAGTGCACTGACAATATTAACGTGGAATACAAAAATAATAGATTTTTGTAATCTTTAGCTGACACTGCCATTTGACGTATTCAATAGTAATTCTATGCTATTATAATCAGCTTCTAACTATAGAGAATAGAGCCTTAGAGGCCAAAGAGGCAAAGAATTATGGTAAAGACCTTGTATGCGACAAAGAGTAATGCTTTCACGAAAAAAATGACGTATAGCGGCTAAATTGTGGCACCTTATCGCCATTTTCAAATGGTTATGCTAAAGTCGATTCCTTGCATCAGATTCAGCTTTGACCTGAAACCATTCTGAAGAGGAGTCACATAAAGAACATGACTAAATCTTAAACCAACAGCTCCGGTCGATTATCATGTTGTTGATATAGATCCGTTTCATGATATGTTCCCTAAGAAGGGTTTCAAGGTGTTTCATCGGATTGTCTAAAATAGTAGATGTACTACTGGGTATGTGACATGCATATTAATGTGCATCTTTGATGTGCGAGTAGACTCAAAAAATAAATACTCTACATCCCCCGCATTTCTTTCGCTAGATCAGGCTTAAGTTTCCTCACTGATAGAAATGCGAAATTGAATGTTCCGGAGATCTATCCCATCAAAAGACACGGGAATGAAATATAAACTCACCTGTAATTTTTCAAATGCCTTCCGTGGCCTGATAATTTTTTCAGATACTTTTCGTATGCAGAATAGAGTACTCATGATATGCAAATTTGACGTATGGGCGGCGCTAAAATGCGGCTGGGTAACGCAACCTGATATATACTAAAAGTAGATTCCGTATGATTGTAAAGCTAAATGAATATACAGCAAATTTCTAATCCGAACCATGAGGGATTTTATACCAAGTGGCCGACCTTGATCCAAATGTGTATATATATTTAGAACATTTTGCAATTTTTTAGGATATTTTTGTAAAAGCATTAAATTCAGATTTTATTGGAGAGTGCTCATAATCTCTAATTTATTCGATAGAAGTAACACGAATATGTCGGACTTAGAAAGGGGTTTAACCCCGAACTCTTTAGATACTTACTTGAGCTGGCTGGAGATGGTTGATCTTGATGCATATGAACGTTTTTCTGTGGGTAATTTGAAGTACATAATGAAGGCAGAATCAATAGGTGTTGACGAAGAAGTTATCGATACATTATATTTGAACACTACTGTTGACATAGATGAATGGCTAAACAATTATGTTTGGGCAGAAAATGCTATCATCAGCGGTAACATAGATACGCAAACAGACATTAATCCGACAGATACGAATGATTCAGGCAATTAGGCTTGTGTAAGATGCATATATGTCAGCTACCATTAAAGTTAGGTGTTCACCTTACGTAATCTTGAGCTCGCAAATAGTTTAGTATAATATTGGGTATTATGAAAAACGCCAAAGTGATATACTGCATTGAAAATAAGAACCCAGGTCACTTTGACAGGCTGTAATTTGCAGTAATCTGCAGGTTGGTACGGATCTACATTATTTTTAGAAAGTAAGCAGGAAGGGACTGCTTCAGAGGCCTATTCAGCTGCCAATAGAGCCTATGAGTTTCCTGCATTGGTTTTGGTCTTGTAACTTTAATCTGGGGAGACGTCAAATCGGGCCCCGTTACTGATGTCCGCACATGTGCACATATGTGAACTTCCTAAATTATTGTCCGTATTTTATGATAAAACATATTTTGAAAATTAAGCGTATTGCTTGCAAAAAATATAATCTGAATAATAAAAATTGCAAATCGACAATAAGTATTCTAATGGGTTTCAATACAGTAATCTACATGCCAAGAAAGGAAATTGGACAAGTTCTGGGTGCATAATGTCATACTATTTTCAATTCGCAAGGAATTGAAGAGACAATTTTTGCAGCACGCCTGAGAATGTAAGTTGGCACCGAGAGACCACGAGAACAGAGATTAGGACCAACGGGATACCCAATACGATGGGCGATTGAGAGCAACTGAAATATCTAGCTTGTATAAGAGTATTGAAATTTACCTATGAAAAGGTGATTAGAAAGGAATTGAGCTGAGATAGAAATATCGAACACAAACCAATAGTACGTTTATGAACACACTGCATAGATTTCCCGCCTTTCTCGAGTAATAATTTAGCTTCTCGGATGCCAAAGTTTTGAAAATTTGGACGGAAATTTTGACGGAAACGTATTTACTGTAACAAGAAGAGAAAATTTAAGTTTGAATGTTGAGGGATTAATGACCAATGGGAGCCAGAACAGAGTGGAAAGTGGAGAGGGATAAGGAGAATTAGGGCATAATCAGCATAACATAAATGAACTAAGTTACCCAACAAAATGTATTGAATTTAGAAGTAAAGATTTACTCCCCGAAGATTAGTAACACTCAACCCAACCCAGAGAAGAATATATATCTATAGATACTCAATGTAACTTAGTCTTCAAATCTCCAACCTACTTCGGCTTACTGGCTTTTGCTGAAGGAACTACAGTTTATATACTTTATAACTGTCGAGTGATCCACGATTACGTAACCCACTCTAACAAAATTGACGATTTTGAAATCGGGGTAAAATTATTATTTTTTCAATAATTTTATTATAATTAGACTAACGTCGAGGGTGACTGCGAGAAATCATATCAATGAAGAATGGTTTACTTAATACAATTATCTTTCATGCTACTAGTTTTACTATTGGTTATCAAGTCAGCTACTGGACACTCTATTGGTATGATCCAGCATGGCTTAGAAAATTACGCGCTAGCCGATTATCAGATAATGCTGAAGAGAGAGACTAATTCTTGTATCGTCAAGGTGACTTATGGGAATTGGGTAGCAGCTTCTGGATAACAATGGTATATCTCAGGGTTCTGTCGAAACATACTCAAAGAAAAGAGATTTAGTTAACGTAGATGGTTGTACATATCATTATTTGACCAGTTGTAACTACTTTGTTAGCTACACAAGCCATATTGGCAACTGTTACAATTCAGATGATATATATTCAGGAGAAAAAGATAACCTATCGTATTCGGTGGAGATCGATAATAAGGTTTCACAGCACACTACACTGTTCAGCAATAGTGATAAACTGCCTTTTCTCTCAATAGAACTCGTCAGTTATGTATAAACCAGCGAGGGAATGACAAAAGAATTTTAATTGACGATGAGATTAAACCTAAACCTCATCAGCAGTGCGTGAAAATTGATGTGCAACCTGGACCAAATGAAGGAAATGCAGTGCGTTTCACTGAGGAAGAGCAGAATATTCTATATTAGAAGGACTATAGTCACGGCCGAGAAATGGTACTCTTGCAGCTGTAACTTATGCTCAAGTGCTCGTCGGGGATGCCCTCATCAGTATTATAAATCAAAGGATGAACTTGAAATGCTTTTTACCGTGTGCTGAGTTCTTATTTTTACATCCCTCGATAATTTTTTGGGAGACTTTTGCATTTTGACGTATTGACACAAAACGAGCTCCTATCGGAATTTAGCAAAACTGTAAAAGAGTACTTCGAATTCAAGTTAGTTACGTCAAATTCTATGATAATCTATTGCAACAATCGCACTTTCATGTGGTTCTCGACACTCTATGCGACACTTATTCTATATCCGACTACGAAGGGAACTAGAACAAGAGGTCAAAAAAAATATCCATTATAGATTACTTCTTCTTGTGATTTTCATACTCGATACTTAAAGGTGAAAGACTTTTAAGTTTGACGTCAGCGATTGGATGATATTCAGTATCCTACGAAGTCTTTTTAATCTTAGTTGCTTGAAGGATTTGCTGTCCAAGACTCAGAACGGCTATTTTTTTGGATCCCCTTTCGCTTCTAATTTCCTTAATAGTATCTATATTAAGATCTTACTCATTCACGTGGCAGGTAGCTTGATTTCCAACAAGACTTCCAAAGTATGTTCCAAGTCTCCTTGGGCTCGGTAGAGACTGCAAAAGAGAAATATTACATCAACCTCGACATTTCAAGTTGATAATTTTGACTGAAGTTAAAGCTCCTCGCGCCGTACGATTTATTTAATCGAGAAACCAAAAATAGCAGAAAACAAATGATCATAGTGCCCAACATCGCAAAGGGTCAAAGAAAATAGCATACATGCAGTAAACCTTAAGAGAAATAATAGAAATGGCACTTGTAAAGTTCACTGTTATTAATATTGAGGAGATATCAGAATGTAACCGCATGCAAAGTTGCTTCCCCAGGAGAACTTTCAGGGTTGGATTGGCACAAACTATTAGACCGTTATGAGGCAGCCCCTTATATTGAAAGGGCAAAGGTCTTAAATTCGAAGTATTTAAGGATGTAAGTTTTTCTGTAACAAATGCTTGATTCTTCAACAAACGACAAACATGCTTGCAGCGCAATAGGTGATTTGTACTCTTCTTTGGAGTTTCGCCAGTGCTCATTTCTTCAAAAGAGAAGACAACTCTTTCAAATATATATCGGGATCTTTTTTTTCCTCCCCGAGTGGTCGGCTTCCTACTATCGAGTTTAAAATTGGGACACCAGGTCAAATAGTTCACGGTGGGTTGGATACTGGTTCTAACCTGGCATTTGTTGTGAATATAAATGATACAAGTGTTTTTCCGTTTGATCCAAAAAAATCTTCCACCTATCACAACAATAGCCTTCATGATAGTGTGTATTTCATTGGAGCAAATCTTAGCGGCTGGTGGTCTAGTGATACTGCAAGTTGGGGGCCCCATTCTATCAAGAATTATACTTTTATGGTATCTAATTCGGATATAGATGATGTGAGTCTAGTGGGAGTTGACATATTTTCCGACAAGCCAACTCTTTTGACTTCCCTAAGAGATGGAGGAGTACTTTCCTATAGGAGCCTTGCTCTCTATTATGCTGACCCGGATAATTACACTGGCGAGTACTTATTTGGTGGTATCGACAAATCTAAATTCATTGGAAAATTGGTGTCGTTACCATATCATCATCTTTTCGAGAGAGGGAACTACTCAGTATTACAAGGGGGTGAGGTTGTTTACGTTAATCACACGTCCACAGGAGTTATGTTCGACACAGGTGGCTTTGTTACAGCTTACTACCCAAAAGAGACATACCAATATATTATCGATCACTATGGGGATGGAAAAAGGATGGACTGTCAAAAAATTAGAGATGAGAGTCCCCAATTACAATTTGAAGTAGGCGGAGTCTGGAATTTCACATATGACTTGGTATCCTTGATCCCTAAAGACTGTAAGCTGGCAAACCATATCAGCAAGGTGAGCACTAATAAAAACTTAGTACCACTTGGGCCAAATATTTGGAAGTACACTTATGTATTGTGGGATTACGACAAGCGTAGAATGCTATTCGGTAAAAGAAACCCAAATCCCGGAAAGGCTGACATTGTACCAATTACGAATGATATTATCGCCAACTAAGATCGAAAAATAGTTACAGTCAACAATTTTAAAAATACAACTATGTTTTATGTTAAGCAACAAGCTGGCACACAATGAATTTCGATTTCTCTTTGTTTTTCAGGGACCTAAAGGAAAAGCTATGACTGCTCGTTTAGTTTTGCAGCTTTAGAAAATTTGCAGTCTCCCTTCCTGCACATGATTGGGTGAGAGTTAAAGTTGCAAATTAACTCTTAGATGGCCCAATCACCGATTGAGCGTTCCAAACCAGCAAGTCCATCCTGGGGTAGTCGCCGTCCACGGGCATGGTAGATTAAAGAAGAATACGTATGATTTCCTGTCTTGGTTAACAGACCAGTGGAATTCGAAAAAGATTTTCATTTCATTAAGTCAATTACGCGCTTGCTTCAAGTTTAGGAATTATGAGAAGATCTTGTGTGACATTTTTTGTTTCCCATTTGAGAAACTTTCTTACTTTATCATCCCACAGTGGACGGTACCTTTACCTTGAAATTTGTCTTTTAGTCTGAACCCAGGTCCATTTAATCAAAAGGAACATGCCCGTATCTACTTGTTCAGCAACTATTATGCGAGGTAAGTATCCGGTATGGGGTCGCAATTGGGTCCAAATTTCTAATATTTCGCAACTTTTTAACAAAATCGTTGAAAAAGATTCAGCTTCAAACTTAACTATTTAGTACATAGAAGATTGATAAAGCCAGAATTAAACCTTAATAGATGAAGTGCGAATGTTCCTTGTATCCCTTCATGCACACTATGACGCACTTTTGACAGGCTTTAACTATGACGCACTTTTGACAGGCTTAACTATGCGGCAATTTTGCGTTCATTGTAGCTACACACTCGTGGTCAGCAGAGCTAGATCGCAAGCTTCCATTTGCATTAAAATAAAAATGCTATAAAAAGACCATCCAATAGTATTGAAATCAGCAATTCAAATGTTATTATCTCAAAATTTCTAATTATTTGCAACTATGGTAAATTCGTTCCAAATTACTAAAGAGAACCATGAAAAATATGGACTCGATGAAGAGCTCCTTTTATTGTATAAGCAAGGTGTTAGATATTATAATTCCTGGGTTGTTCATAGAGATGATTTGCCCATCGTTTTGAGCAACAACCCTATAGCCAATACTTTTCTCACTTATAATCCAGAGCAAAACGAGTTAGTTTATGTTAATACAGACACAAACCAGACATGGGAAGGAACTCAGTCACGAGAGATTGTTCGTTATTATATCAGCCCAAGCGACTTTGATGATTTGGAACGATTAGTTAAAGAGACAGCTGCTACGTCAAAACAATAAATTAGAGGTCGATTGATTCACCTGAAGTGAGTGTGGGGGGTGGGGGGAGGGATCCTCCCTGATATTTGCAGGTCTCTTATATCTATATTTGTATAATTAACGTAAGTGGGTAAATGTTCAAGAAAAAAGCAAATATATCACTCCTTAAGGTAATTTTGTAAAGCTCTAAGGTATTCAGCGTAATCAGCTGAGTGGCTAAACTTTAAAAATAAATGCTATAAAAAGAATACTGTAAAAGTAGTTAAGTTGTATTAGACTAACTATGTACTTTTAGCTGTATAATTAAGAGACGAGAACACTGGGGAACAACCCCTAAGGAGGCGATCATCAAGGGATAGAACGCCTGAATTTATAGTAGACACTAATCTGAATGGCTGTCGAGATACGCAAGGTAATGTAGAAGGGAAGGGACCTTCAGATTAGGAAAGAGTATCATAATACATTGTGTTAGCTACACACGTGACACTAAGAGGCCACTGTTACAGGATGTTAGAGATCAAATTAGGCCATTCGAGATCAGAAATGGGAATTACAGAAACTTCCAGGTGAATAATTTCTATTTAAGCAACATGGTCACCTTTTGCCAGTGAAATCCAGCCAGAATTTTTTTCACTTCTGATAGAGGTTAAATGTCCACGATATACCAAAGTTCCAAGCATTGTTGAATATTATTAAGAGCACGCGTGTTTTACTGATGTATGAAGTCTCAGCTCAACGAGAAGTGCAGAATTGACGAGAACGCTCTGTTAAATATTAAATGGTTCAATTAGTCGCATAGTACAACGAAACGGCCAAATCAAGAAGGCAAGTTAATTTGAGATATACAGTACCATTGGGTGTTAATATAGACCCCAATATATTATTTCCAGCATCATCTCTCTTGTTAATAGGTCCAATGTCACTATTAGAGTACAAAGTCAAAGAGGGTCATCGAATGTTAATGGGTCCTCCCGTTTATACCAGCCAGTGGCATGCCCCAATGCAGCCACCCCTATTGCGATCCATGCTAACTCTTGGAAGACTCTAATAAAGCATTCACATCTATCGAGTGTGTCACCATTGAAATGTGTTCTGCAGTGGTCCCATACGTTAAAATATGTTCGAGATCTCAAAAATACTGCACCAGTCATTACCAAAACACCTTGCGCCATAGATACCGATTCACTGAACCACGAGTTCCACTGAGGATTGGCTACAGTGTATGAAGCTAATAAAACCAAGACAAACAGCCTGAGGAAGACATGGTAACTTTTCATAGTCAGTTTTTCTATCTTATTTAGCTCTCGAAATAAATTGGAAAAACTTAAAGTTCTTCATAAAGAGACCAGCAAGCTTTTTCTCAAAGGCTCTCATCCTGTCAGATGCATTTATAAAAATATGGGGTCAACTAAAAGGTTGCTTGAATCCTTCTACTGGATGAATCAGTTTCAAGGCGTTTGAGGACAAATTATGCATTGCAAATCTTACTCTACTATGCATAAAGTGGAATGAATCTCAAGCTTGTGAAGCCGTCTCTCCATTTATCTTGTCCATCTAAATTTCCAAAAAGGATTAAATCTGATTTCTTTTAAGAACAAATGGCACCAAAGAGCATGGAGTAATGTATCTGTCTAGTTATAGGGATAGCGACATTCATGTTGCGGCCTCCAATTACTATTGTCCCCTCCATAAAGCGTCAATTTTGTCACAGTGCATGAAAGCGTAAGTGCTCACAAGGGGCCGTACCACAAAGCTTCGAAATTGAGGTGTCACAAAATCTTATCCATGGCCAGTAGTAGAGCGAAGAAGGCTCTTTCGAGTCCCTTATACCTCATTCGATCACGATACACACATACAGTTTTATAATAATATTTCAACTCGAGATTCAAGAATTTGACATATTTTCTAGTTGTTGATCCCTTAAATTATTTTTTGATGCATTTTGATACATATCTGAACGTGAAATTTTTTCAATTATTGTCCGTATTTTTTGATAAAACATATTAAGCGTCTTGCTTGCGAAAAATATAATCTGAATGATAAAAATAGCAAATCGACAATAGGTATTCTGATAGATTTCAATACATTAATCCACATGCCAAGAAAAGAAATTGGACCATTTCAGGGTGCATAAAAAATGCCGAAGTTATTTGATTCGCAAGTATCGAAGTAACAATTGAGATTTCTGCACGACAGAGAAGGTAAATTGGCAGAGGTCACCGAGGGACCAGGACCAGACCAAAGAGATTGGCAAGACAGAGCAACAGAAACGTCTATTAGAAACATGTATAATAGTATTGAAAAAGACCTATGACAAGGTGATTAGACCGTAATGGTAAGATAGAACACAAACCAATGGTACATTTATGATTACACCGCATAGAATTTCCGCTATTCACGAGTAACAATTTAGCTTCTCGAGGCAAGATCCGGCACTTTTCTATTGTTACGGCTATAGACCCGTTCTTATTAGGAAGCAATAACTGCTAAAGTCCTGACCTTGCTTAAGTTTAACATAGATAACTCCAAATTATGCTTACCTTTAAGCTGAGTTCTTCTTTAATTTCACGCCTTGGTAGTGTACTAAGTAGAAGGATTAATTTCTCAACTAGGTTCTTGGGAGAAAATAGATTACTGATTGTGTAACTCACAAACGAGTTTTTTCCGAGGTCAGTGCTCGTGGTTTTGTGGGGTGTTGTAAATTGTGTATTCAAAGTATGCGAAAATAATTGCGGCTAACAGAATTTGAAATATGCAGTTCCTTTTCACCTCAAGTAAACGACAATGACAACAACATACGAGGTAAGCCTGAATAGAACAATAGCGATTTGCCTCGCATGTGTGTCATATTTCTTGGGGGTCTCATTAAAAGAACCATTCTCTGGGGCATTAGGTGCCATGAACGAGTCACTGGGGTCGTTATTGTGTAATTTTGTTTACGATTAGGTTTGTGTAAGATGTGTCAGCTACTGTAAAAGTGAGGTCTTCACCTTACGTAATTTGGAGGTTGCTAATAGTTTAGTATAATATTGGGTATTATGAAAAAAGCCAAAGTGAGACACTGCATTGAAAATAAGAATCCAGGTCACCTTTACAGGCTGTAATTTGCAGTAATTTGCAGGTTGGTACGGATCTACATCATTTTTAGAAAGTAAGCAGGAAGCCATACATCGGGACGGCTTCAAAGGCCTATTCAGCTGCCAATGGGGCCCTTGAAATTCCTGCATTGGTTTTGGCTTTGTAACTTTAATCTGGGGAGACGTCAAATCGGGCTTGGTTACTGATCTCCGCACATACCGTATTTCCCACATAAATGTCGCACCTCTCTAAATGGGAAAGGGCTGTTGTGACATAACTTGACGGCTTTGCAAATTAACATATCGTACCGTCCTTCCACCTGAAGTCGTTTATGAATTTTTTTTGTCTTTCAATGAGTCCAATATTTCGTTGATTTGGAAAGTTTACGTTGTTGTATATTTTATATATGTCGTATTGAAGCTATATATATTTCGGCCTACAAATGATAGGCTTACGTCGAAAAAAGTAAAACAAATTCGCTGCGTCGAGCGAAACTTGTCGCAGTAGAATTTAAAAAATAAGTGCCCTACAACATAATGCGGTCGCACCAACCGTAGTAAAATTGTCTCACCCAATCGCTCCCAATTTCGTCACTCTAACTTTCCAATGACGCTCTTGAAAGTCGTACTTGTCGCATATGAATCATTACAAGGGGGATTTTTCCAAGCAAGTAGTGAATCTGTTCTTAGAGTGCTCAATACTATGTCTAGTATGCTCTAAGGGAATAGAATTTGCAGCCTCTGTTATCCTTGAGGTCAAAGTTTCTTTCTCCAAAAGCTTTTCCCTCTTTAATTTGGCTTTAATGAGGTACCAGAATTGCTCAATAGGATTTAACTCAGGGGAAAAAGGGGGTAAATACAATAACCTATATCCTTTAGCTGCTGCAATTCTTTTGATGCTAGGATGTTTGTGAATTGAAGCATTATCCATGACTAAATAAGAATTTTTCATGGCAGGATGGGGATCAAGAGAATCCATTACCTCAAGCAAGGATTGCTTGTAATGTCCAGTCACAGTTCCACGTTGAATTGGATCAGCTCTACCTTCAGTGATCTTTTCTTTGATTGAGTTGGAGCTTCGGGTTTTTTTAAACTCAATTGGACCACTCCATGATAGCGAACTGCAGCTAAAATAGTACGATTTTCAGCTCTTGTGATAGGCGTCTTCACTACAGGAGTCTTGCCTTTTGGTGCCCAAGCTCCTGAACGCTTGATGTTGATGTTAAAACCTGCTTCATCGATAAAAACGCAATTTGCTAAATAGTCTACATCCGACTTTAATACTGCAGATACAAATTCGAACCGTTGGTGAATCTTTTCAACAGAATTACGCTCTACGGCGTCCTTTCTAGCTAATATAAAGCTGTATACACATTCATCTTTCAAAAATCTGCGAAGCGTGGACTTACTGACACTAAGTTCCATAAAGGATTCAGACAAAGATTCCATCATATCGTCCAAGCGGGATGATGGATTACAGTCACTGTATTCTTGGAGATGCTTCTTGTGAGTTTTGTCAAGAATACTCTTGGATTTTCTACTTTTTGCCTTGGAAAGGGGAAGTTGTTCGTCGTCTTGCTCCCTGTGCTCTTTGGCCCACCTTTGGGCTGTTCTGATTTCAATATTTAAGGTTCTAGCTATAGAAGAAACCGAAACACCTGGCTTATCAATCCAAACGGAGAAGAATACTTCTCGGTCCAGATTTTTATAGGTTCGGTACCTTCTAGTAACTTTTTCCTGTTTCAAATCTTCATCATTCAGTTAACCATTATCATTATGTTCATCTAAGTGTGCTGCTTTAGATGTTCTACCTGTACGTTGACGGTCTTGTTTACGATAGTGCGCTAGGTTGGTCAATGATTCAAGAGGTAAACAGTCATCGATGTCGAAGTTGTCAATAACTGGTCCCCCGTTTTCATCTACCATATTATTGTCACCGTCATCATATATAAAATTTAACGCCATATTAGGGTAATTGAGATTTAATTGAAGTAGCGAGAACTATACACTAGAGTAGAATAGCAAATTTAAGCAAGAAGAAGAGAATGGTTGAAATTGATTTTACTCCCTATTGTCGTTCGAGAAATTTGGAGGTGCGAAATCTTTTTCTCGAGGCAGCAGAATTTATTCATTCTCCCGTGCGACAAGTGCGCATTGGTTGGGGCGACGAATTTCCTTGCCAGAGATGCTACAAATAGTCTCGTAATTTGGCCGCGACGAAATATACTTACTAATTACTCCATATATAAGTCCTCTCTACGAAATTAAAAATCTTAACATAAGTAAATAATTATATATATTGCGTAATTAAGAAAAAATAATCACGGCGAGTCGAAACAGAAAGAAGACATTACAATTCTATCTTACGAAATTTGATAAATCTGTAAGCGCAAAGTTATGTTAAGCTAAAGATAGAATTACATATCAGCCGCGACATCCTGATTTAGAGGGTGCGTCATTTATGTGGGAAATTCTGTATACATATGTGAACGTGAAACTTCCTAAATTATTGTCCGTGTTTTTTTGATAAAGACATATTTTGAAAATGAAGCGTCTTGCTTGCAAAAAATATATTCTGAATAATAAAAATTGAAAATTGACAATAAGTGCTCTAATGGGTTTCAATACAGTAATCCACATGCTAAGAAAAGAAATTGGACAAGTTCAGGGTGCATAATGTCATGTACTATTTTCAATTCGCAAGGAATTGAAGAGACAATTGAGTTTGCAGCACGCCTGAGAATGTAAGTTGGCACCGAGAGACCAAGAGAACAGAGTGTAGGACCAATGGGATACCCAATAAAGTGGGCGATTGAGAGCAACTGAAATATCTAGCTTGATAAGAGTATTGAAATTGACCTATGAAAAGATGATTAGAAAGGAATTGAGCTGAGATAGAAATATCGAACACAAACCAACAGTATGTTTATGAGCACACTGCATAGAGTTTCCGCCTTTCTCGAGTAATAATTTGAATGAAAAGTATATTAACTGCATTTGTCCAACCAATCTGAAGAGTCTAATTGACTCAAAGCGAGCTGTATGACCGCTTCAGAAACTGTCGACCCGGCACACTTCAAAAAGACAGATTCAGAGCACGTAGATTCAAAGACATCTCAATCCCCGAATCACAACACGATGCGAGAACCAAAGAATACTCTCGGAAAAGAATATATCTCTGGCAATTTATTGGTAGCACTAAAGTCTCGTCATTACTTAATTTCCCTGCTCTTCATCTTTTGTTTGAAGCTAAAGCCTCTATAAATGTGTTTCATATCTTTTGTGATTCCTGCATTTGCTCCCGGTAATATATTTTCGAGAATAGGATTTCGGGCAGTGTACGTGTCCTCCAAAGTCATGTATGGCGGTGCTTTTGGTCTACTTGTCATATCCCCTATCAATTTCTTAGTATTGTCCAATTATCTTTTATTGTAGATGCCAAAGAACCTCTCAAATACCCTTTGTTACGCTTTTTATGTGGAATGTGCTCATTTTTCATTGTGATTTGTCTTCTCCCAAATAATAATTCATTGGACGATATGTCGTGCACATTTGTTATCAGTATCGTACTGTTATTGCGTGCATACATAGGAACTTTATTCAATATTCCATTACGGTCCGTAGATAAGGCTGCAAAATCTGCTTTTCAAATTGAAACAGATAGCCTCATGAAACGGTGGACATACTACCGATATTCATTACATAGTGTAAGTGCTTTGGGTGTTTTTGCTGCGAGTGCTGTCGGCAAGTACGACTACTCTGTGTATGTCTGGTGCTTTGTTTTGGCTTTTCCTTGTTAACTATTATCAGTTCTAAAACAATCGAAATGCCAGCAAAATTCGGCTCTATGGCTACAGAGGCTGTTATGTTTGGTGTTCCACTGGTAATGCTTATTTTTGTTGGGAGTGCCGATATAAGTCACATATTTGGTGCCATTGCTTCTGAAGATATACACATTTTCATAGTGCCTTCCGTTATTATTTGGAGCTGCTATGGGTGTGGGTATTATTGGACCTTTTATCGAACCTCCGACGCTGACAAGATATTCCACACTTTGATATATGAACTTGATATTGCAGTGCGCCTTTTCATAATGGTAAGAGAGAATAAAACTACCAAGGAGAACGACCAAGAGAAACGGTCTCGCCTTTAGATTTCAGCTAAGCTTTGTGAGCGACAAGTATTCTTGGTATAGAGATCGAACATTTCGGCTATCTTTCTTAAGATATATAGAAGAATGCACAATACTTATAGCTAAAGAATTGAGAGACGAGAACACCCGCGAAAACCCCCGAAAGAAGGCTTTTATTGAGTGATAGAACGCCAGAATTTAAAATAATCTCCATTTGAATGGCTCACCCAATTGAGGAAAGCACAGCAAGAAAGACCATTCAAATAAGGAAGGAATAGCATAACACATTTGTTAGCTACACACTCGTGATCTTAAGAGCTCACTGTTACAAGAACAAAATAGAGCAAGAAAGTGAAAAGCAAGACAAACAAAGAACGAGTCGCTTTTCTTATACCTAGATTTACATCTATTTAAGTAATTTAAGGAAATCGTCGTTACAAAAAGAGGTCAACAATAGGCTACTTTTATAACGCATTGGAAGTTAGATCGATTAGGGGATACCCCGTAATGCTATGCTATTACGACAAACTTTTGATTGTAGAAGGATAGGAAGGGAATTAATTCAATTTGAGCGTTTCTAAAAGATTTAGCAATTTTATCTCGAAAATCACCAAATTTAATCGAAAACATAAACTACGGGGTCTTCAACCTAATCGCTTGAACAATTCTTCTCAGCGCCAATACCAATGCAACTTCAGGGAGACTTCATTCAATATGAGGCCTGATAGACAGTGGAAGTGACAATTGAGATTTCAGTACGACTGAATACGAGAGATTGCCCCAGGCCACAGAGAGATCACGAGACTAGAGGTCTGCCAACGACGGAGCAATAAGATCGGAACAACAAGAGGCATGTATTAGATACACGTAAAAGAGAGTACTGAAAAATCCTATTAGAAGGGGACAAATAAGCGATTTACATAATAAACAAGATACATATAGCAAAAATATAACTGTGCGTCAAGTATCTTATAGGCTTTCCGCTTTTAGAGTAGCTCTGATATGAATAATGAGTTCTGTAAGGAAAACGATTAGGGCAACAGTACAGAATAATCCGAATAATAACCATAGAAAAATAGCTAGTCGTGCTCGATTCATATTGGATATATTCAACCACATGAATGGCAAGTTGTCATCGTTTACAGCACCAGTATTTTTTTTTGACATATCTCAAGTTATTAAGGTTGTTGAGCGAGTTATCAACTATGGTGATTCCTCTTGAAAAATACGCTATACTTGGCGATCTAATAAGACCAAAAAATTGAGCGAAAATGAAAATTATGATGGGATTCATCACGCATTTTATGTATCCGTGGGGATTCCTGTATTGTATTGGAACGGCATAGTGCGGGATTTATAAAAATTGTAAGGGGTTGTTATTGTGTAATTTTGTTTACGATTAGGTTTGTCTAATATGCATACAAGCTAGGTCTTTACCTTACGTAATCTGGAACTCGAAAATAGTACAATATTCGGTGTTATGAAAACGCCAAAGTGATCCGCCGCATTGAAAATAAGGCTCCAGATCGCCTTTACAGGATGTAGTTGGCAGTAATCTGCAGGTTGGTACGGATCTACATTATCTTTAGGAAGTAAGCAGGAAGCCATACATAGGGACGGCTTCAAAGGCCTATTCAGCTGTCAATGGGGTCCTTGAGATTCCCGCATAGGTTTTGGCTTTGTGACTATATTCACAGGGAGTGGGAGGTACGGATCTATATTCACAGGGAGTGGGAGGTACGGATCTATATTCACAGGGAG
>JANIVW010000110.1:0-20638 GCA_030555995.1 Isabelozyma heimii
CCTTCCATATTTTTCATTATAAATATTGTTACATCTCCCCCAGTTATTGATCATCAAGCCTGGTTTTGAAAGTTTTTTTTTCTTTTTCCTGCTATGTCTCATAACTTGAACAAACCTGAAAATTTATCTGAGTTCAACTCGCCTAACCCCAATAATTTTGAATTTCCAGTGCACACTCAAGACTTGAGTCATATACAGCAAACAATTGCCAATTCCAACTTTTCACTTGACATGGTATCTACCGATATGGACTTTGAACAAGCTTATCTTATGTACACCAACTTACAACAGGAACAAGCCTTATCTGCCGTTGAACAATTACAAAAAGTCCAAGCTTTGAACCAACAGTATGTTAACCTTTTCGCCAACGAAAAAGCTCCACAACAACCAGTGCCAAACCAAAACTACAACTATGGTGATAAATTTAGTAGCCACAGAGCTATGATCATGAATGGTGGTGTGCCTAATCAAATTGACCAATTCCATCATCAACGCCAGGGTCAACAATCTAACAATGAAGACGATTTTGATCAGTTTTTCAAGGATAATGAATCAAATGCCTTGGAAAGCTTTTTGGATAATCTAGCTAATAACAACTCTAACCCATTAGATTTCCATAACCAAACAAGTCAACATCGAGCTCCTAACCATCCTCAACACCAACAAAGTTATAATGACCAAGAATTCAATTTCTTTGATTTACGTACCATGAAGACTAACAAGAGACACACCATACACAACCTTAGCAACTTACAGCAACAACAAGTTCAACAAATGTCTCAAAAAACTGATACTTCCAACATGCATGAGATGTTAAAGAGAGAGATCACCGAAGCTTTCAGTCATCCTCCCTTGAAGTCCTTGACCAAATTTGATGATCAGTTGCCTTCACCTCTCGACTCCAGAAACTACAGTTCTTATTCCGATAACTCACCATTATCTGGAAGTAACTTAAACCACGCTTTGATCACGCCACCAAATTCTTCCAACACCAACATCAGCACGAAAACTCAATTTAAGGATGTGTCGCTTTCGCACTCGAATTTAGAGTCGCCACCAATCTCTCCTCCATTAAAGCATGGATTGGAAGAAGATGAAGACGATGAATTAATGCTGTCAGATCCAAAGCGTAGAAGGTCATCCAGCAAAAAGCTTCTTACGTTGAAACAAAAGCGTCTTAATCACTCCAACTCTGAACAAAAAAGACGTCAATTATGTAAATTAGCTTATGAACGTTGCTTAAGGTTAATTACTAATGTTGAGGACTATGAAAATGAAATTGTGTTGGCAAGCACGTTGTCGTCGTCATTGTCGAACTCGAAGAAGAAATCAAAGAGAAAGCAAATCAATAAAGATGGCTTGCCAAATTTATCAAAACATACTGCTTTACTTAAAATTAGCGGTGAGATACTAAAGATCAAGAATAGAAATGATAAGTTGAAAAAGCTTATTGAACAAACTTGTTTCTGAAAAACTCAGTTAATGTTGAAAATGCTTTAGATTTTTTTTTGTTTATTTCCCACTTTGCTTCTTCCTCCACTGGGTGGTATTATTACATTATTTATTCCTGAAAATGATTCCGTCATTCCTTTAAAAAATTCTCTTTTTTTCCTTTTATAATATTCAATTCTTCTTCCTTGGCTATTTTATATATTCAATTTGTGTGTGTATCACTACTGATCTTATTTTGTTCACGTTAACAGTGAATTTAACGATTATGATAATTGACTTTTGTAGCCGCTGCAATCAAACAATAAAGTTGATCTCTGAAGCCGTTTTTGTTAGATAATAAGGCGTTGTTTTAGACTCCTTCAGAAGCATATGATAATTGGAAGCTATTCTGGATGCACGGGTGTTATCTTCAGGACGTGATTTTTCAGACGCCAAAAAAAATCACGGTTTATCATTAGCTGGGGTGTCTACATTGAAGGATGTCTAAATCCAATACCCCGGGAGCAGATCATCTAGCTCATTCGTTACTTGTTGGAACTGATGAGCAAAAGAGCTTGTTGGCAAAGGCCTTACCCGTGAAGTTACCTAACGATGTTTTTGAGGCTGCCAGTGACAGTAACGCTAAGATAATGAAAGAGCTTAGGAATGATTATCGCTATGTATATGTTAATCATTGGATCCACCAATGTCGTGGGTACGTGAAGCTTGCCAGCGAACCATTTGATGTTGACTTGTTTGAAATCGAGTTGTTAAATTTGGTAAACCCATTGCCCATTGATGAAATGGTGTTATTCTCTAACAAATTGAAAGTTGCATTGATTTCTAAAATTCAAGGGAAGAGAATTACTAGTCTAAGTATGTTTGAACCGATTTTCAGAATGTACTTCGGCAGTACGACTCCGCTAGGGGGTCCCGATGAAGATCAAGAGCCAGATGATGTTCAGGACGAGAACTATCCGAAATTTGATTATTTGACCATTTTAGACAAGTATGAAGTGTTATATTTATTAATTAGAGAAACAAGTACCTATAATGATTTCCGGGATTTTATTGATAAGAATCGGTTTTCCTCTGATGTGTTAAGAATTAATCCATATCACCAACTAAGCTCGAAGGCATCTGTTAAAGAAGATATATTGCTTGTAAATGATAACACTACATTGTACAAGAGAACGTTAACTTATCCAAAGTTGAGCGTACCAAAGAAGAGGAAGCTTTCCCCGGAAGATCCTGACTTATTCTTCAAAATTGAGCAATTTGACATTGCATCGATTAAATTCGAATTGATCTCTAAAAATGTGTATCAGTTGAATGACTATTTAATTCAGTTGAAGAAAGCGGGGTCAAGGTCAAAGATTATGAAGGGATTATTCAACAAGTTGATGTCCAACAAAGCGATGAGTGAACAACTCTTCTATGATGAAGTTAGAAAGAGAAGGTCTTTGAGTAATAGAAGAAAGGAGTTCGAAATGGCGAGATTATTAGCCACCAGAAAGCGGTCATCCCGTTTAGAAGCAAAGGAAAGACAGAGAAATGAAGAGGAACAAGAAAGGAAGTTGCAAGAGTTGGAAGATTTGAAAATTGCAGCATTAAGAAGATCAGAAAGAAACAGGTTGCAGGCCACTCAAAAGGTTCAATCTGATTATACTTCGGGACTAAGTAGAGAAGATCGGTTGAATTTGAGACATGAGAAGTTGATACAGAGAGATTCAGTAGAGCCCAGTTCCGAATCTGAACAGCCTGGACTGAACGAACAACTGGAACAACCAAAATCAGAGTCTGAAGTTCCTGAATATTCGCATGTGGAACACTTCCAGCCTGAGGTTCCTGAACAACCTATTAAAATGGAACAATCTGAAGCAAAAGAAGATTTTGTTGCAACAAAAGAGGACCTTGTTGCAGCTCCTGAGGTTCCCGAGCAGCCTCAACCAAAAGAAGACTTCGTTCCTGAACAAACAGTTCCTGTACAGCCTGTAACACTTCAGCAACCCGAAGACCGAACAAAAGCTCCATTGGCACCCACTACAGTGCCTCAAGCTGTAGCTTCAGAAACTGTCTCCACTCCACTAGTTGACGAAGACCTCAAATAGAAATAGATGTACGGATGTAATCTGAAACCTAGTTCACTTTGTAACTGCAAATTTGATCATCGAAATTTCGAGTAGCCCGGAACTTGCATGATTGATAGGCCTCTTTGCTGGGCGATTCTAGCTCCAAACCGATACCCTAAAGTAGTCATCCTTTGAACCGATAACGCTATTTGGTTGGGGAGTAATAACCTACTCCCCTCAACACCTTGAAATGATTGTACGATACTGTTAGAAGCAGTCAATGTGTGTCCATGGTGCTTGAGTCGATATCGACCTAGATTGATGCATGTGAAAATAGGAGTTTACCATGCCCTTCAGGGACATTTGTAGTGTCTTCTTTGCAGGCAGACGCAGTGCGTCCGCTGCAGCTTCCTGTAGGCGGGTTTGTGATCCGCACAGCGATACCCGGATATAAATTAGAATTTGCGCTACAGTCAACGAATAGATAGCTGAGTGGTAGACCTCCGCGAGTGGGGGGTGGGGGTGTGGGCGAATATTTTTTGAACCCATTTTGATATTATTTAATGCACTTTTCTCGTTTTTGACGTTCTTGCATTTTGTTACTTAATAGTGTAATCGATTTTAAATTTGGGGACGCTTTTAAGACGCATCATTTGGTGGGATCCCCTCTCATATTGTGGCTAGATACATAAAGGATTAGCAGTTTGTGATTATATTCATGCGATTCATAACTGTTTCTTGAGCAGTTCTCTTATATTATTTTTTGTGCTGCCCACTTCCAAATGGATAAATGGAACACCAACTTGGAGTGTTCTGTACATAATTCCAAGATCATTTTTTCCTTTTGTCCATAAAATCACCTCGGACTATCTTGTCTTTCCCCACAAAATTGATGCCTCTCTAGGAAGCATCGTACGGGGTTTTTGACATTTTTAACTTCGACCTTGTATTGGGGTAACTGGGCTCACTTGAGCACCTTTGTTGTTTTACTCCACATTGAGATACATTTACTGTTGTCTCGCTATTGATCTACAATTTGGGCACAGCAATCCCGTTTGTAGAACACGAAGTTAAAAATTGTGTGTATCAGTTTAGAGCTTGCGCGTTATCAAATTCTTAAAGTGATTTCGGGTGTTAACCGACATTAGAAGAATAGCTTATAGCTTAGTGATAGTTTACCACCTCCATAGTCTACTTGGCAGCGTGCATTATTTTTATCTCATATTTCTTTTGTTCTTATAGCCCAGCAATTTTGATTGTTTCTGAACTCTGTGAAATATTTGATTATATTCAGTTCACAAAACAAAGAACTCCGGAGTGACACAATTGCGGTGAAATAGCAGACAGGAAATTGAGTCGGAGATAACATGATAGAATAGGAGATCAGTTCAAAGATACGATAGCGAGATTGATGCAAAATGCTCTAATCAGAACAGCTGGGGTGCTTCACTGGTATCACTCCACTTGCAAATCGAATCTTGATTTCAATTGGTTATTAGAAGAAATATTGTGGGCAATGAACTTAGGCCAGTCAGTGCCTGTAGTGCTAGGAAGGGGTGGTGGGGGAATATACATTTAAAGAACTCTGCGATAAGAACTGGATGGATAATTGCTGTTGCTCTTAGACGACATCCGAGTCACCGTAAGATTAATCCCGGACCGCTTCAGGATTAAATCCGTAATCACAAAATTGCTTCAACCATAACTTTAAGGAATACCAAACAGAATTCCGAAGTTTGATGAGTCCACCAGAACCCTATAGTTTGAAGAGTCAGGCACACAATCTTGAGTATCAGTTACGAGGAAGCCAAACTACAGGCGCACGAAAACATCATTGCCACAGTGCTTAGGGAGCGTTACTTCAAAATTTGCCATGTTGCATTTTGACTGCAAAAATGATGGATTATTATGTAATCAGCTATATCATGGAAATAACACCAAAATCCCGTAAAAAGAGTGGTCTCTTTCTACCACAGTATTAAGGTAACTGTGAAGAGTAGAAACCTATTGTTTACTGTAGGAATTTGACAACAAATTGATAATGAAAACTCAATATAATCGTTCAATACATAGGGCTACTATTTCTGATAATAATGCATGTTTATAGTCTTATATAAATTGAGTGACAAAGTAGCGTGGTCATTAACACGAGGATCAGATAATGCCCCAAAACAAGAAATCAGGAGCTTTATGTACATTGATAATCTCTGCAACATATACCCTTGATGCTCTTGTTCGATGCAAACCAAGTAATCGGCCCAATCGCCAAAACCATTTACAGTACATAGACAATAAAATTAAATGCTGTAGGCTCTAGAATGCTATGCGGCTAACAGAGGCTTTTTTTGGTGCAAGAGTCTTACCTTGAATACAACCAGTACCTCGACCACCATAAACAAATAAATATTAAGTATAAGGAATGCTGAAACTTTAAATAGTAAACTCTTTTTCAAGAATCGTTTAGTAAAAAAGAGCGTATGTTTTCATTCGCGTATGTTTCATTCAGTTCGATAATTACAAGTTTAACTCGTTCAAAATCTGACTGGCCAATGTCTTATAGTTCCAGGTATTACCTAAAACTTTTTTGAACTGGACCCCATACAATCCCACCAATGGGACTTTAACAATATGAATCTCGAATTTTAATGGAGACTTTCTTGAAGTGCCAGCACTGTCTTGACTCATTGAGGTATTAGGAGAATGTTGATATTTTGCTTTATGCTCTAATCTAGAGGAAACTAACATATCGCTTCCTCCTCCAATCATCATTCCATTCAAGGAATCGATGGAATCATCCTCTGCGTATTGTTGTTTCAAATGCTCTTCTAATTCCTCATCATCGTCTTCTTCTCCATCATATACCAGCTTTTGTAATTTGGCGGTGGCTGGAGTATTAGGAGGCATTAAGACACCAGAACCATTCTTTTTACGGTACGAGTTGAGAATCGATTGTCCAATAGAGAACCTCCGTCTATGACCCCCTCCCATTGAATTAGAAGAACGATGACTCATAGAATGTGAAGAGCGATGTTCTCCTTTAGCACTAACACTACCTGGTGTTGGCGAGAACCCTTGAGTGTTAACATGTAACGATGGTTGTCTGGTTAAACTCTTGGTTTGCGAGTGTTGACTCGAGTCGGCGGGCTCAGGAGTCTTCACTCTTGGTGGGGAAGTTTCTTCCTTTGCGTTGAATGAGGAACTAGTTGATCTGAAAGCATCGCCATATAAATCTTCTTCTTGACGATAATTCTTTTCACGTAAATTTTCTTCTTCCTCATCATTAAAGTCCTCCTGTGCTACACCATTGGAACTACTCATAGAAACATTATAGCTTGCGCCAGTTTGATTACTTGAGGTAATCGAAGTATGCTTCGTATGTTGTGGGGGAGATGGTAACTGTAAAGAAGGAGCATGTGCACATACAAACCCTCCTTTGACTTCTTGGAATTTCACTCCCAATTTACTCAACACATTGATGATGTTATATCTGATGACTGGTAAAGGCTTGGTAGAGGTTGTTTGCACACTGAAGAAACCTTTCAAAAATAAGGTCTTTGGATATTCAATCGATGGCATACTATTATGTCTGGCATGATTGAATTGATCAATGATTTCATCTTCTGTTAAGTGAGGAATATCTTGATGTTCAATGTTATCCAAACTAACATCATCGAAAAATCCATCGTTATTACTACCATTGCTGATTCGTTCATCACTGTTTTGGGAGGCCAACGAATTAGGTAACGGTGGATGTTGATTGGAATTAGAGTGCTTACGAGCAGAGTATGAATCTTTTCGTACGTGTCCCCCAACAGATTTGGCCCTCGCAGTAGGATGAAGTTTTCTTCCGCCAGTGCTGATTCCTCCGGTGGCTCCTCCAACTGTGACAGCATCCTTACCCTCAACAAAGCCTACATTGTGGCCAGGTGGGACCAAATTATTAGGATTAATGTTGGGGAGTGGAGGCAAGTACTCGACAGGAACAAAACCTTGAAACTTGTTATTAGAGGTCGAGGTGGAAGATGACCTACTATGTTGTTTGCCGGAGGTCGAAGGCGCCATTTTCTTAGTACTATTCTCTCTCTCTTGTGATTGAAGAGCAGCACTTGACCTTTCTTTGGCAGTGACTTTCATACTAACACCACGACGAACCAATGGATCGGTTTTGGCCGAGTTTTTGGTGGAAGGCGACTCTTGCGGTGTTAGTTTGTCTTTAGAGTCTGCCAAAACCGAGACAATGGGTACTGGATGTGCCGCAGCCGTAGGAGGAACATAGTATTGAGAAGTTGATGGAGAAACAGAAGCATTCTTACGATCAGAAGTTGTAGTGTAATTGGAGCTTTTATGCTCAGAGCTTGTAGGAGAAACAGTGTGGTTAAAGTTTTTGGTGGGTGATGAAGCGGCAGAGCTTCTGTGTTCCGAAGTTGTTGGAGAAGAAGTGTAACCAGACGATTTGTTTGCAGAGCTGGTAGGGGAATTCTTCTGCTTTTTCGACGACAACCTTCTCAATAAAGAATTCAATCCCAGTTGTTTACCAGCATTAGGATCTAAAGTTTCTGAGCCATTCGAGTCTCGAGGACTTTGAGGTTGTTGTTCAGGAATAATTGCCTGTTCCTTCTGTTGAGCGGAGCTGGTTTCAGTAATGAGCACTGGTGGCGATTGAGAAACACGAGCAAATGTAGCTGGAGAGGTTGAAGTATGAGCTTGTTCTGGAAACGATAACTCGGGAACGGGCTTTTGCGGAGTTACAGACAGAGGCAAGCCTTGGTGAACAGATTGTGTAGGAGTAGAAAGTTGAGCTGGTACTGGTAACGGACTGGAAGGTGCCTTGGGGCCAGCGAATGCACTAGTGGGTCCAACAAGGGATCCACTAGGGGGTTGAGCAGGGGACCCAACAGAGGGTCTTTGACGAATAAGAGTCTGAGAAGGTGTTTGCTGTGCCTGCTGTACCTGTTGTGCCTGTTGTGCCTGGTGTGCTTGTTGTGCTTGTTGTGCTTGTTGCAGTTGTTGACGGAGCCTTTGTTGTTGTTGTTGTGCTTGTTGCACTCTTATAGCTTCCTCTTTCACTCGTTTACGTTTCTTCATTTCATCCACCAAATAATAAATCGATACCAAGGGATGAAATCCTCCAGTTGGATCCGGTAAGATATGAGAATTCGAAGCAGAAGCATATGGTCTGCCTTGTTTGGTGCTTTTATACCAATTTTCAGTACTCATTTGGTACTCTACACTACTTAGAATATTTGTTAATTCATCAGCAATGGATTGTACGGACCCCAAGTCAAAGGAGGCTATGGTTTTGATAATATCTGCATCTAAGGGCAACGTCAAAGGGAGTCTTTTCGGAATATAACTTGCAACGGCATATTCGTAGCCTTTATTCATCCATGGATGCTGAATCACTTCATATAGTGAAGCTCTCTTTTGAGGATCCACAACCAACATTCGTGAGAGAAGTGAAACACATTCTTTTGATAGAAACTCTGGATACTCTACATCACCTCTTTTGATCTTTTCATGAAGCACTGAGACTACTTGATCATCGAATGGTACTTTTCCACAAACTAGCACATAGATGACCACTCCAAATGACCAAACATCAACTTCAGGACCAATGTACGGTTTAGCACTTAATAGTTCGGGGGCAGCAAAGTATAAGGAACCACAGTATGTTTTTAACAATGATTTGGGGGAATACAAGTTGGAAAGACCGAAATCAATGATCTTGATGTCTCCCTTTTGATTAATCATGATATTTTCAATTTTTAAATCACGATGAACCACATTATTCTTATGACAATAGTCCAATGCTGAAGCAATCCCTCGGGCAAATTTTCTGGCATACTTCTCCTTCAATGACCCATGTGAAACAATATAATCCAACATCTGACCTCCTTCGACATACTCGAACAACATATAATAGTGGTTGGTCATTGGCACCATCTCATATAATCGACAAACAAAGGGATGGAATAAAAGCCTTCCTAAGGCACCTTCACGAATGGTACGTTTATCACGGGCGATTTCCTTTTCAAATTCTTTTTGTTTTTTGGCGATTTCTTGAGCATCTACTGGGGGAGGATCATTAGCATGGGCCCGTTGGTAGAGTTTGGCAGCTCTTGGAACAATTTTCACGGCGCAGACTTCGCGAGTTGAGTTATGCTGGGCCAATTTAACTTTCCCCATGGACCCGGCACCGATGGTTTTGATGAAATCCCAGTCTCCAATAGACTTTCTATGGAATTGCTGCTGCTGTTGCTGGTGATGGTGATGTGAAGAATTTTCGTTATGGTGGTGTGAGGAGTGTTCACTATGGTGGTGATGTTTTTGTCTTTCGTCGGTTGCTGCTGCGGCTGGAGATGGGGCTGGGGCTACTGGAGTTGGTTGAGACGAAAATGATGCCGGAGGTAGCAATTCTGCCCGCTGCAATGTCTCTGGATGGTACTGCTGCTGTTGCTGCTGCTGTTGTGGGAACATTTGCGCCGGAGTAGGCGGAGGGGCGACGCGATTGCTGGCGGACCGATTTCTGGCTGGCTGTCTGGCCAGTTCTTGATACGCCGGCATACCGTCGAGATCAGATTTTGAATTTTTGAGAGATCCGCTGAGACTTCTTAGCATTCGCGGGGTTGCTGGCTGTTGGCCGGAGCTGTTATCGTGATTATAATTTGGAGAATCCATGCTACCATGCGAGTGTAACGTTCTGGTACCGATAATTGAGGCGCCGATTTGTGCAATTGGGTAGTCGACAGGACACGGGGAAAGTTAACAGGAATGAAACAGCCAAAAATGGGGGTCTTAGACGACGATGTTTATCAAGTGTATCAGGATGCGTCTTATTACGGACAGTTGAATGTTAGAACGTGATCAATGGAATAAGGGAAATTGATGATGGGAACGCGGCCACCTACCTTATCAATTGATGGCAGTAACGGGGATAATGCCACTATTAAAACTGCCGTTTGGATGAATTAAACGAAAAAGATAAGAAGAAGGAAGGAAAAAAGTTCATAAAAGGTGAAAAGGTGCTTTTTTTTTTTCCTCAGGGTCAAAAAAATTACGAACGCAGGGGATAAAGCCCGTACCGCTGGAATGGGACATGGGAGGTACGGAGTAATTTAAGGAGAGAAGTAGTCCGAAAGATAAAGAAAGGGCCGAAGGAGAGAGGGAAAGTCTGGGATGGAGATAACGAATAGGCATGAACTATATGTAGAGGTGGGATGAGAGCTGTGAAAGTAATTCATATAGGTTGTGCTCATAACATGACAATTGCTGCAATTTTCTGATGGCACTCACTGCCGAAAAGCAACTCCAGCCGAGTCAACGTAGAATACGTAGCAGTCAGAACAGACCTGGGTAATTGAGTTAAGGATATGGTGAAGTGACTTGCTGACGACCTAGTTAAGTAATTTGCTGACGATCGGGGTAAGTTATTTGCTATCCACTGATCTAAAATGGGCATTAAGAGGTTATTTGGAAAATTGAAGGAGCATAATCACAATAGGGACGCTTATCAAAGAGCTTCTATTTCCCCTTGAATGTGCATTGAATAGTAGGTTCTACACAAAATGGTCAATATCATGGCTTTCTTGCTATATGAATCTGTAGTCTATGTACATGACTATTAATAACTTGCAAATCTAGTCAATGATACACATGATATAGGAAGTAGGAGGAAGTCAAAAGTGTGTGGTAATCCCTATTGCTTGCAATAGAAGCAATTGAACATTTTCAATGAACTAATGAATTCCATACTTACATCATTTGAGTAGATAGAAGCAATTACGTGAAGATTTCCCGGTAATGACCATAACAGAAGTCATAGCTCTACAATATGCTACGGAGTGTACGTTCCTCTTCATAATGTACAGCAAGTGATGTCTACTGTCTCTGATTTTCACCTAGGCTCTGCAAAACGGAACAGATCAAAGTAAAACAGAATTAGAGATGGGATTTCCATGAAATTCTGCAGATGTTACCCTTTGTCTCTCCCTTGTTTCATTCCGTTCTTTTCCTTTTCTCACTACACATAGTATCAATAGTTTTTATTCAGATACATATTCTAATGACCTTTATGATGTTTCAAATGAGATTGGTATTCCCAGATGTAACCCAAGATGATGATGGTGACAGCTAAATGAACCAATGGTTTACCAGAAGCATTTTCTCCGTCAAAGTAAGCAGCCTTGTACTTTCCCCATGGAGTGGTTGGGGTTTTAGCAGCAGGAGCTGGTCCGGTTGGAAGCTTCTTGTAGAAAGAAACAACCTCGGCCATTCTTTTGGCATTGGGGTTTGAGCCAATGTTCTAGTTAGTTAGTAATTGTCCAAAAGCCCGGAATGGAAAACCGAAGAAGTGATAACGTTGAACACCGCAGAGACCAGTTAAGGTCGGTAGGGAAGATATATACGCTGGTCGAAGTCATGTAAAGAGATGTTATTGAAAGACAATATCAGCCTAAATCGGCTATTGGGGGGGGGGTCACGTTCAACACTTCATAAAATAGACATGTACTTCCGTCTCTCTCTCTTCAGACTTTTCTTCCCTTCCACCCATTTTTCACTTCACGGTATCAATTCCTTCAATTCATCTAATACTTACTTTTGCGGAGGCAATCTTTGGTGGAATCAAAGTAGACAACAGTCTTCTGATAATAAATGACATGGTTGGTGATAATCAGTAAAACTAGAGGTTGGTAGGTGATTTTCGTTTTCTATGCCAGTTTTCTCTGGGCCAGACACGATCCATGTCCGATTTTTCACTGACGGTTTTAATTGGTGGATATCTGGTCACGTGATTATTACTGATAATTGGGTGTATGGGTGTTTTAGGAGCCTATTACATGGCCCATGAAGCTAAAGCAAAGTATATAAGGAAGTCTGCAATGTTTTCCAGTGAATGGATGATGTTGACTTGAAAGAAGGCTTCGAAATAAGTGCTTGACAAAGGTGTTTCTGGCTCATATTGGTGACTCTTAGCCCAGGAAACAACTCCCAAGTTGACAGTATGAGAAGTGAATTGCTTTAAATACCTGATTGATCAGAAAGAGCACATGTGTCACGATGCTGGCTCCTTTGTTGACCTCTCGATTGCTCCCTTGAAGACACTGATGAACCAGACATTTTAGGTCATTTTGCAATTTGATGTAGTTTTATTTTGCGACAACTTTTGGTCCCAGCTGATAAGTTATTGAAAAGTATGCAATGTATCATCTTTTGGAGTTTTCGAATTTCAGGCTTATTAATTGCTAAATAACTCCGCAGGTGTCACTACGATGTATGTCGTTATTTTGTATTGACTATAAATTACTATGGTACAATATAGTACATACCGGAGAATGGCCCGCCCCTGACGTCGCCTCGCTCTTCAAATATCCTGGTAGTAGTATCCGCTTCCAGTTATCTAGGGAAGTTCTCTAGTCTTACACAGGTGCTTCCTGAGTCCTGGGCCTAAATGGCACCTCCCAGTACTCCCCCTCTAGGCTTCGCTGATATACAACACTATAATCGTTAGTATATGTTCTCACACTGTCATCACATGCAGACATACCGTTGTTTCCTCTGATAAACACATCTCCGTATTTACGACCGGAAGTCTCACCAACCAACTCTTTGGCTTCGTCCAATACGATATTCATGTATCCGTCGATGCTCTGCAAATTTCCAGAGTATTTAACTCCATTGTGTAATTTCACCACCACAGAACTGCCTACTATTCCACTTAAAAAGCTAGATGGATCTTTTTGGACTTCTGACATGCTGCTTTTTAACGTCTAAATCAACTCTAAGCTGAAAACTTGAAACCAGAATGAAAAATCGCAGTGGTACAGGAAAAAGCTTGTGGTCGTGCCCTGGCTGCAAATACAGACTACTTAGAAACCAGAAAACAGCTAGAAGCTGAAGAACCCGAAGACAGCTAGAAAACGTAGAAGAGCTCTTCTTCGAGTTTCTGCTGTATGCTATTCATTGTCCTCGTCTTGTATTTTACTTAAATTTTATTCATAGTTTGACCTATCAAAAGATACAAATACTGAAGTTATCTATAAAGTCTACTCTTCAAGGCTTAACAACTTTCACTTATTCTTTCAATTTTTCAAGTGTGCATTCAGTAATCATAGCATTTTTCTTTTCTTTTTTCTTATTGTTTGAAGGTCAAATATCCGAGGTTTGCCATGAGCTGCATCTATTACATTACGATAATTATGAAGACAAAGTAGTAATATTTTGCAAGTGTTGATAATAAAACCTCTGAAGAACCTCTAGGTGGTTAGACGTCAAATAGTGAATTTTCTTCCTTTGTTCTCCTCTAGCAATTCCACTCAATTATCAGGTTCATTCTTTTCAAATTTAATATATTCTCAATGTCAGAGTACTTATCATTCTACTAGCATATCATCCTCGTGTTTAATCTCTACCAGCTCATTGGAAAATCGGCAGCCTACGCAATTGCTTCAAATTCTTCCATACCCGGAGCTTCCTACTGAATCTTCATAACTAGGCGGAGGCGGATCGTTTAGACCCGAAATAGTACTTAAAGCCGTGACTGTATTGATTGAGGACCGATTGACTCGAGGAGATGTCTCTTGAATTCCACAAACTCATCATCAGCATTAATGGAATGCTTTGCGAAAATAGAATCAGGAAACAAATCTGCAGTAAAAACCAAATCTTGAAGTATAATAATACGGAACCGCTTCATGGTTTTAAAAAATGTTTCACCAAATGGGTCATATACCACTTGGCTAGAGTCTTCGAAACGTTGAATGGTTTCCTCTAACCAAGGAAATATCTTTTTTTGTAGAGAGTCAGGAGGTATAATTTCTTGCCTGGGGATATAACAGAGCTCTCTTTCCAGAAAACCGGCTTTTTCCTTCATGTACTCTACCATAACAGGTTCGATAGTAGCAGTTACATTCTTCCAGGAATACCTTTGTGCCACTTCTCGGAGTTGTAAAATGGGTGAATTCCATTTTCTGTGGAACATGATCGTTTCTGCTCCGGAAGCTTTACCGAGGGATTCGAGAGAGCCACGTAAGAGCTCATATTCATGTGTCCGTGTAATCTTGTACCTCTGCTGCGATTCTGGTGAATAGAGTAACTTTATGCGGTAGTAGTCTTTGGGATCAAGAAAATCAGGCCGCAAAGGACCGAATAGAGGGCCTTGTTCAAAGTCAAATCTGTACCATAAACTCATGGCAATGGCTCCAATAAGACACATTTGAGGCTTCTTATGTCTCATACAAGGCACATTGTAGTCATCAAAGGTCCCCACATTCATTTGTGGATTGTTAAACCTGAACTCTAAGACATATGGCTGGGTCCCCAAGTCTTCACTAGAGAAGAATCGCAAATCTCTTAAGCTGATACTTCTTCTATCTTCAGCCTCAATAAACGCAGGGTAATCTTGGAGAAGAAATTGTAGAATTGCGTTCAAAGGCTTGGTGGTTGTCACTGGGTAAGGATCTTTGAGCAATTGGTAAGTCGATGATACAAATCTTGACAACTCTGCTTCAGTATAAATCTTGCGAAAATCGAAGGCATCGTATGGTAGATCGTACTCTTTTTTTCGACCGAGATAAGTTTCCACTTTTCTACGGTTAGGAATTTTGGCTTCCTTATCGATGAACCGCTTGGGTCTTGATTTATAGGTGTGACGAGCCCAAAGCTCACGTAATGTCTCAATACCTTCGAACATGACATTCTTATCACCCCCAGTGATTACTTTACCTTCTTCAAATCCGTCGGTATACTTCACATTGTCGAGACAATCAATTATTGTGGAGAGGCTAAAGTCAAATTCGCTCAATCCCTGAGAAGCTAAGTATCTGAGATATCTACCAAAGTAGTATCTGATATTCCACATTGTATAGTAGCTCGCTTTAGAAAAGAACTCCCTGTTGACCTCGTCTTTCACCACATCGGAGCACTCAATTAATAAAGCATATAAATTAGAATCATTGGCTGCATGAACCCATAAAGAACGAGGAATCACTACTACTGTTTGGAAATCTCTACCATCGATACTCACAGTACCATGTGTAGCCTGCATTGTCACCGCCTGCTGCACAGATTCCATTGCAGATTATACAAACTTTAGTTGAAAGAAAAGTGGTAGATGAAACATGAAGGGAAAGAAGGAAGAATTATGAAAATTGAAGTACTTTTCTAGGCCATAAACGATGTTCTCGCTCACTGATTTGCAACGTATGTAGACGCACAAATAAGTATCAAGTTCTTCGAAGCGTCACTCTGAAAACTGCTGAATATGTGAAGTATTACACGCTTACAGATTCTTGGGAGTTTCTTCCACTTCTACGACTCTGTAATGTGTGTAATTAAGGGTTGTGTTTCACATTTGTAAGAAGATCCAGTATTTACTCCTCATAGTTATGCGATGCATCAGTTTGTGATTACGTAATCCGAACCTTATATCTGCTACTACTCCTCTTGGTTTATGGTTGCTAGAACGAAAGTGGTTGATTGCTTGACTTCACTATTTTCCCGAAATATGCGTGGGATCTTTGCGTTAGCTCAATACTGCTGAGGAGTTTTGAATTCAACATCACTATAGCTGTGTCAATGGCTGCAAAATTCAGCCATACTCTTAGTAAAGGAAAAATGAAGGTCCAACAACCCCCAAATATGTTGCTGAGCTGCAGTACGATATTCTAGGCACTATCTATCTAAGTATTTATAAGACAAGATGGCTGCAGCATCTGTCTAATCGTAATTATCATATACGAAGAAACATTCAGAGTTCTTTATTGCTAGAAGCCTATTCTACAATAATATGTACACCGAAATCCTAGCTTTGCTTTTTTCTCAGGTGTAGTGTCTATGATAAAAGACATAACTTTCGAATGTAAGCAACCACTAATAAATCCATGAACTAACAAAATTGAACTGACTATGATGATATTATTAGAAAAACAAAATATACCACCTTGCAGTATGCTCATTTCCTGGAAAAAAACATGTTCCCTAATAAAATTCGTGCTTTTCAGCTATCACAGACCATACTCTCGTATTCTGCAAGCTCATCAAAATCTAGACCTTTTCTCTTGAGTCTTCCTTCAATGTCACTCTCTTGCGCTAGCTCAATCACAGTACGTATCATTTCGGTAATTTCCAGTTCTTCCTTACTTGATAAAAGCAGATGTAATGATTGGCCCTTTTGAAGTCTATAGCACTCGAGGAGATTGGCTGCTTGGTTCCGTGTCAACGATGTTTCTCCATTTTCACGTATCATTTCTATCCACTTGATGACTTTTCGTCTTCTGAAGTACGATATCTTGGTTGAATTTCCATTTCTCCATTTGCATCCATACTGTGCATTTCTAGCAGTAACAGATGTCTCAAAGGGCCCCGTGCAGTACCATTCTTTGACTAAGTCTAGAACTGTTTTTATATATTTGCTCATTTTGCAGAGACTAACAGGCACGTCCACCTTTGTCTTGGTTGTTCCCTCTTTCTTACCATTTCGGTTCTTAGTCTGCAGAAGATCGATGAGTTCAGGCTCTGGTCTGGATGATAAATATTCGAACATAGAATCAGCTCGCAGTTGGATTGGCATTAAATTAGGTGCTCCTTGTTCAGTAATAGGACTTGTTATGGCACTGGGCATATTAACTGGTAGAGGACCATGGTTGTGTCCTTGAGGGGTGAGCATTGGTACATTTCCCAAAGTATGTAAAATACGGGTTATATTGTGCTCGATACGGGAATTGCTTTGTTCGATACGGAAAATATCTTGTCTTAATACATTCAATCCTCGTTTCAATTTAGGTATCTCATTCGACATGTTTTGATGGGTCTCAACGTTATGAATTTTCTCAATCTGGGTTTTAAAGCTTGCAGACAAAGTGTTATGGGAATATATGATTTCCCTCTTCGTATCCTCGTGTAAGGCGGCCATCCGGGGGATAATTAAATCAACAACATCCTTTGGTTCCTTCATGGACTGCAAGAACATTTCCGTTTCATCAATATCATCAAAACGTTCTTTAAATGCGAGAAATTCAGGATCTTGATTGATCTCATGTCGAGCAAAGATTCTCTCTGGAGCCAGTTGGGAAAGACTCACTAGATCTTGTAGAACCACTGAACGAAATTCGTTTAACATATCGAAAAAAAGTGGTGTAAACTCATCTTTGGTGGGTGCATTGGCATCAAACCTTTCGAATCGCTCTTTTGCTTCTTCTAACCAAGGAAATATCTTCTTCTGTAAAGTAATGGGAGGAACCATGTTTTCACGGGAAACAAAATATGTCTCCTGAGCACGAAATCCAGCTTTAGACATAACGAACTCCAAAGAAGTTCTCCCTAAAGTGTTCTCACATAAAGAAGTAGAATTCTGCTTCCCACCTACTATTCTGTCGATTTGAATTATGTCTACGCTGTCTCTATCGGCGAGTCGAACTCCGTTTTTACGACCCAAGTACGTTTTGCTAGCGGATTTCTTGCCTATTATAGCCAAAGCTTCCTCCACCAATTGGCATTCATATGTAAGACTAATATTCTTGATCATTGCAGACATATAAGAATACTGTAACCTGTAATTGTAGTATGCTTTATCTTCAAATTCAGGAAGCATTGGCCCATGGAGAGGTCCATCCACGAAATCAAATCTAAACCAGAGATTCATGGCAACGGCTCCTATGAGGCATAATTCTGGAGTCTTGTGTCTGGTGGTGCCTATGTGAGTGGTTTTGTTTTCTGTCTTTAACCTGAAGTGAAGCAAACTCATTGGCATTTCCCCTTTCTTGGTGAACTTCAAATCTCTTAAGGTCAAGCTACATTTGTTCACCCCTCGAAGAGGAAGATACTCTCCAAAAAGCAATTCTAGAATCGAGTTCAACGACCTTGTGACGGTGTTGTAGCGACCATCGGTAATTCTATTGTAAAGAGTTACCATCATGGTCTTCAACTCCGACACATTGTAAGTATCCATGGAATCGATATCGTCATAATTGAAGGGATCACTTTTCTTCCGTTCACGTTCGAGGATGTTACGCAGCTTTATGAATTGTTGGACTTTTTCCTCATTGGGAAACCTAATTTCTGCTGCAATCAAGGAATTTCTCTTAGCAATGTCATTCTCATCCTTGAATTTGAAATTCGTCATGAGCTTCGACAAGAAAACCATCCCCATATAGAAATGCTTCAAATACGACAGCTGGATGTCATTTTCCTTGATATGGGAATTGAGGTAGTCGAGAGCAAGATCTCCGTAAAGAACGATCTCTTCATGCCCCTTGGACGCTAAATATACGAGGTACCTGCATATTTCGTACTTCCGAGATTTAATAGTCTCCAGCGTCAACTCGGAAAATAGCTCTTGTTGCAACTATGTTTACAAATTGTCGAATAATTAAGTACCAATTTCTCCAAAGGGGAACCAGGGATAGCTAGTTTCCAAATGTATCCGCCAATTATAGCAACTTCGCTATTTCTGACCTTAATAGTACCATGCTCCACGGTTTTATTCATTACTAGCAACTTTTCTCTTGGATCTTTCAAACCACTTAGTAATCCAGCAACAATATTCTTGCATTTTTCTGGCAATGCTGCCAATTCATCCTTCACTTTTTTTTCAAGATGCTTGCTTGCTTCAGAAGTAATGGCATCCGCAAAGAGACTGGGGCTGTCTTCCGAGTTCTCCAAAACTTCTTTGTCGTCGCTAATGTCTTCAGTGAACCCAGCATCTTCGACAAATAGTTCTTCAAGTATTCCTGGAATATCCTCGGCGTCTTTCAAAGAGGATTCTTCATCTATATCTGGAGTTTCTTCAGTTCCTTTCAAATTTGATGGTGTCTTTGATCTATTTGTTGTATTCTTTGTCATCAATGACTGCAGGCTTCCTTCCTCCATAAACTGGATCTCTGAAGTCAGATGCACATCTACGGCCACACTGCTTCCGCTTGGGACAGAATGAACACTAGCGTTGCAGGGGGGAGAAGGTTTTCTTGTTCTCTTAACCTTTTTATTAGGCTTAAATCTCATGAGGGGGAATTTCCTCCGAGCAACTGGGCCAATGCCACTTGTATCACTTGGTAGCATAGAAGACACCGGAAGAGCTCGTTTTGCTGGCATATTGTCGTTTGACTTTTCACTCATATTGTCTTATAGATGAATAATGGAGTGCTTTCTTTTTAAAATGTTATTTTTAAGATTTGGTTGATAACAGTTGTGTTTGCATAAAGTTGCAGGAGACCGCAGCTTTTTTTGCAATGAATTCTAAAGAAATAGGACATATTGGTCCTCTTTAAGTCACATATACTACTATGGGATCAATTAAAGGTTGGTCTTCAATAGAAATCTGAGCTTTTACATTTTCAAGTTAATACTGAATTTGTCATGGAAGAATTTTCAGTTATTGCAAGATATTTTTGCTTCAGCTGATGTTTAAATTTAAAATATTAATGAAAGACTTGAGTTTTTCTTCCTTAAACTTATTCTCGTAAATTAATAGCCTGGTACATTCATAACAAATTAGGAAGGGATACTTATTGTGTTAGATTGACTGACAGTTAAAATGGAAATGAATAAAGATATCACATTGAGAACATTAAGAGATCAAGAAGAGAAGAAAGATGCGTGCTAAAAATTTCGATATTTTAGACATCGCTATAACTGCTTCAATGTCTGTCTGACTACTTCCCAAAAACTACCACTCAACAGCTTACCTCCTACCTTTTGAAGAAAATTTAATCTAAAAAATCAAAAAAAAGAGAATTGCGTCGACCAGGAATCGAACCAGGGGCTCAACGATGGCAACGTTGAATTTTACCACTAAACCACCGACGCACGCAGAATCAGGATCGAACAACAGATCTAGTTGGAATCTTATTAGCCAAACTGGACCCAAGTTACAACGCCAGACACTCTTTTCTCTTATTTGGACCCTCTTTGGACCCAATAAATTTTATTATTTTTTTACAAACGACCCGTACATCTCCAGCTAGTCAGTATATTTCTATATAATTATATAACATATACAAACTCGTTCGTTTAAAAAAAAAGGCTTTTGTTGCTTCCAACTCCGTTACTCCTTCTCATAGGCTTCTTATCACTGAATATCCCTGGTCAAATATCTCTATATAAGTATATAGTATAGAGACATTCGTTCGTAAAAAAATTAG
>JANIVW010000111.1:0-19960 GCA_030555995.1 Isabelozyma heimii
GCTCTGAAGGAAAGCAGAAAATAACCTCCTTCGTGCTTGTAGAAAATATCTTTAATCATAAATCGGAAACGATCCCAAGATTGAAGCTGATGATAAATCATAGTAAAAGTCACTTCTTTCAAAATAAGTATATATATCTGATGAAATTCTTTTGAATTTGTCTCTTATCTTTTGCTTAACACCGTTATGGAATTTTGATTCAATTTTTTTTCTTTTCACACCTTTGAGCTTAGCTTGCAACTAATTGAGTAAGTTATTGTCATATATAGGAAGAATTCCACCCAATCATTTGTTTATTGTCATATTTAATAGAATTCTTACCTTCTTTTGTCCTTTGTCTTTTTATGGGACTTCTACTTCTATCAATTATTTCTTTAAAACGATATATTTCATTCAACTGAGTTAAAACATTCTTTACTCGTTTACCAACTACAAACTCATTCTTACCTACATCGATGGAACTTCTCAATATCCCAGAACAAATACCAATTGATATTAAGAACATCGATAATCCCAACAATATTGATAACCAACCATTCGATCGATATTTCCAATCCGCCACTACAAACCAAAATGGGACTTTTGCCCCATTCATTCCATCCCATCTACAATCACAATATTCTAGTCATCAAGAAATGAATTATTATGAGTATAATAATTTCAACCCTACGTCCTCCAATCAACCAATAATTACTCCAAACCATGACTCCAATTCGATTCTGGATATGAGTGGTAATGGCTCCATATCGGAAGGTACTACAAACAGCAATAATACTTCCGCAGATGTTTATAATTCTCCCTATACTGGGGTTCAAAACTATCCTTCAACCCAGTTGCAGCTGCAAAATACGAAACTGAAGTACGTAGTGACTTCAACTTCCTCATCCAACACCACCAACACCATCACACAGAAACCTCAAGCTACTTCACAGCAACAGTCTCAACCATCGTATAGAAATCCTTTCATCGTCCCCCAAATTCAGCAAGCACAGGCGACGAGAAACGAAGAATTTGTAACGAGTCACAACATGCCTACCTTGGAATACCAACAGCACTCACATTCTTTTGATGACCTAAAATATAGGCCCATAAGTCAGGTTCCTCAAAATCATTTGTATTCTCTTCCACCCACCAATCCACTTGTTAATAACAGCTATCAGCTCGCTGCTCCTGGTGTACAGCCCTATCCCGACATGACCTCACTTGTAAATTCCAATTCTAACATTGTTGTTCCCTTGGTGGAGTCTACGTTTGTTGACCACAGATTGTGTACTGTTTGCGGTAAGAGAATCACCAGAGACATGTCCAGACACATGAGGACACATCAGAGTGTTTCAAGATTCACATGTAAATTCCCCAAGAGCCAATGCCGCCATAAGTCTGGGAATTTCAATAGGCCCTATGATTATAAGAAGCACTTACTCAACAGACACTTCAAATTTGATAATCCAGAAATCAGGAAACTACACAATTTAAGTGATAAGTTGGATCATTGGGGGATTTGTCCTTGTGGCTTTCGTTCTACAGGGAAGGATTGGTTGGATCTACATATTTTGGTGGAAGGTCATGATAAAAAGTGTCCCTTTCTTGATTCTTAGTTGTATTTTGTTTATAACCCAGTACAAGTAATTCAAAAGCTAACTCATAGATGTATTTGTAAGCCAAAAGGAAGCCGATGCCAGCTTGTAATAGATTCACTCAAGTATGTGATAAACTGTTGGAGAAGGTTTTTCATTCTTCCTCCCTTCTTGATGCCGCATTATTCCGGACGCTTCCATACAGCTGCAGCTTACATGCATCATTGGTCACCTTTTTTGTTGCGGCGGATTCCGCCCCGTTTGATGAATATCATATATTATTAAAAAGCTGAAGATATTATCGTTTTCTGCAATGGATACAACAAAGAAAAATTCAATAATTCGTAAAACGTTAGCAAAGTACACCGTTGCAGGCGTTCTTAAAGTGAGGCTGACAAAGTGACGAGTTCTGCAGCACCAACGATTTTCACCTGTGGCTTAGTGTCGTCTTTCTCAAATGGTTGTTCCGCAATATGAACTGCAACTTTGGCAACTTCTTCGCCTTTGACCGGGCTCAATCCCAACTGAAATTTCGAACGATACAACCAATTACCCACTGTCTGCGCCATTGAATTAGCAAGGCCTTTTGAAGTTTCTCTTGCACCCAACAAGACACCAGGTCTTAAGATTATGGTACGTGGGAACTTCAAGGCAATGATATCATCCTCTAATCTGCCCTTTGTTTTCATGTACAAGAAGGGAGAAGAGGCATTGGCCCCGGTAGAAGAGACCAACACAAACGTATCAACGCCTCTTTTTTTAGCAGCTTTGGCAAATTCGTAGTTGATGCCATAATCAATTTTAATGAAGTTGTCTGCAGATCCAGCATCAGCTCTGGTGGTACCAAAAGAGCTAAACGCATAGCCTACATCCTCAACCGAATTGGTTGAGCTTTCAATCATCTCTCCCCATTTTTCAGTGTCTTTGTCAATTAGGTTAACGAGTTTGGCGGAACTTAATGCTGGCTCCCTACGCCCGACATTGATTATCTTGTTGAACGTGGACGATGTATCAAGGCAATTGAGAATACTCTTCCCAACCAAACCAGTAGATCCAATTATTAAAGCAGCAGTCATTGTGAAGAAGGTGTCTGTAGAAGCAATAAAAAAAAAAAATCGTGCTCTTTGCCACAAGGGGCAATATCCTTATTTTGTTTTGATACCACACCCGTACACCCGAAGGTTATGAGAAAAGATTGAAATCTCATACTAGGTTGCCTCAGTTTTGTCAGAGCCCAGAATTTAGCACCCAGAGACGAGATGTGAGTTCTCGGCTTCAGCATGACGATACAGCACGGCAGGTTTCCTGTTTTGGAATGGCTGGATGGGTTCGAGGACTCGTACTGAATCAAAAAGACGGACAAATGTAAAGGACAAGAATTGTACACCCGTGCATCTAATAGCAATATCGTAACTGATATTTTTCAGCTACGAAGTGTGGATCAAAAGCCTGACTTGTTTGTTCCTAATTATTTTTCTTCCAATTATGCCAAAGCTCTTTTCATTCAATGTTATATAGTTTATCGCTGCAATATCGAAAATAGAAGCGCATATGCAAACAAACGTCGGTAAACCTTAATTCATAAGCTTTGCAAATAAGGTATGGACAAGATCTGTAATTGACATCGACCTGTTGATCGGCAGCTGAAGAACAAAACTATAAACCCAGAAAAGGCGAAAGTAGCTGCAAGGGCAAGTTTACGCGGAGTTTTTCACCATTGCTCTTCTACCAGCGAATCACATAAAGCTGGCAATTGATCAGGCAGTACTCGCGAAGTGTCGGAAGACACAGATCAGTGTAAGGGAGCTTTACAGCTCAGGGCCCAGATTTCAATTGCAATCAAGCGGATGTGCTGATAGAAATAAACATTAAGACTGCTTACCTAAATAATAAATTAGTGCTGGTGCCGAGAAAATAGCACTAAGAAATGGATCAAAACCACCCCGTGATACTATGTGAGATTGGAGCTTCCTTCTATTATTTGCTCATCAGAATCCCCGCCCTATCAACTAGACTCTGACAGGATAAGCAGGCTGGAGGAGGATAAACTCTAGTCCGACCCAGAGGGGCCTTGGTCAGGGGAAAGAAGTGGGTATGTCCTGGTGTTTAACAACAAAAGAGTTCCCTATTAGGGAACGCAAGTTTGCAAGGCGCCAAATTATGAAATAAGGGAGTGCTACGAGCACCCCTCTCCCAAAAAGTAACGAGAAACGAAGGTTGATCGATCACCTTCGAATAACAGCAAGTGACACAATCGATAGAAGAACTCAGGCTCTTAACTACAAATAAGGCAAGGTGCGACTTTTATTTCACCTGGAGAGTAGGGCATACGAATTGCCTAAGGGTGTTCAAGACATTAATGGAATTAAGAACAGTGTCCATTTGACGTAGACAGCCTTACGTACAATATCTTACATCGGTTAACCGAGAAACATCTTCAAGGTGAAATTGTTTTGTAGAGTAACTATGCACAGCGTCCAAAATCCAAGAGCTTCTGCTGCGCGGAAGCTTCTTTAACGGGAGGGAATAAAGGGTTCGATGCAGTCCTATCGAAGCATCGGCTTCTGTGTGGAAAAATCTCCAATGCTTCGGTACATGTAACAAGGTAATTTTTGCTGCGGGGATTGACTTTTTATTTTTCGCAAATACCGACGCATTGTTTGTGATAGGAATGTAGGTGAGTTTCATTGGTTTTAGTGATTATTTCCTGAAAATGGAATTACACTTTTGCTCCACTTCGGTTGAATAAGTAGCCATTAAAAAATAAATTTAATTGAAATAAAATAAAAATGAACGAAAAAAAAATAAATGTAGCCAAAATAAATTAAATAAGAAAAATGACAAAAATATACTAAATCTGAAACGCCATAGAGAATCAGATGAGCTCAAAGCATGACACGGATATAAAATGGGGACTGGGCGACGGGGGAGAATACAATCTCCGATTTCCGTTCTGGCTTCGGAGTCATCCTGCTGTACTTTAGTTCATTTAGCAGGCTAAAAAAAAAAATACAGCCCAAAGACCCGGCAGCAGCAGGACATGCATCGACTTGCGGCGTTCTTTGTTATGGTACATTAGGTAGATATTTTATAGTAGGTGCCGGTGTCAGTCATTAGTATCAAAAGTAGGCTCCTGACCTTGTAATATGGTCAATGAAAACAAGCTTGACTTAATTGTAATGCCAACTAACTTCTTGTGCTACAAAATGTCCAGCGCCGTCCTCCCCCCCTCCTTCATGCGGCCTCGGGATGGCTTCGGTGTTCACCGTGGCCGATGATAGTCTCATCCCCGAGAAAGAAGCTAAAAATCGGGGACTTCCAGCCCCAATTAACTCTTACCTTACATCTTCTTCCCCTCCTCTTCCCTTCTTTCCTCTTTTCTACTTTATCTCCATATATTTTTTTTTTTCCTCTCTCCTGCTGGATACTTTCTCCTGTCAAAGTTCGTATTTCCACACTCTTCTGCGGACGCTGTCAATTTTCTATCTACGTCGCATTCTTTCCTTAAGTCGTCAGTGGAGAAGTCAAACTTGCGCACACAGGAAAAAAAAAAAAAAAATAGAATTCGCTCCTCTCTTTTCTCTCTCTCAATCGTTGTGTTTCAGTTGTTTGCATGGCAATCAATGGACTAAAAGTAGTTGCTTAAGTCCAGGTGTACGATGAACAACAATCAACTAGATAACTCCATGTCCTATGTGGATAATCTAAAGATGAATGACGATTACTCCGCCGATGATAAGTCCTACATTCCTCCTCCGGATTATCTCCCTGACCAAAGCTTGACCCTGAGCGACAACGCCTTCTTCATAGCGAATACAATCAACCCCAGCGTCGACTACACTTCGGCCAACCAGAACGAATACTACCATTACTATCCCGAGCTACCGCATCAGCAACCAAAAGCTCAACCCCATGACACCACAATCGAACAGCAAATTAACTTGGTTCGCCAAATCCAAGGTCCTACCTCAGTGCCGGCCACTGAATCGTCCGGTTATCAAGCTTTCAACTTCGCCCCGGAGCAATTGGATATCTCTAATACCTTGGGTCCTGTTTCTGTTCCTGCAATGAACTCCAATGGGGATGATTACTTCAATTATTCAGTTCCCTCCACCGCTTCCTCCTCCTCCAATGCTGCCACCACCACCGACACAAATATTAACATTTTTGACAACTTCATCAACAACAACCTCAATCCTACCAACCACTTCAACTCAAACTCAAACAATAACGCCACCTTCATACCGGTTCTTCCTCATGACCATGAGACGGGCCCCATGAAACGGAAATTGAGTGTTCAACAGCTGCACAAGTTCAACAAAGCGAAACCCTACACCAATAAGCATCTTTCCACCGTTTTGCCTGCAAGACCTGCCAAACCGATTCGTCAGAACTCTGCTCCTCTTCAGAAATCAAATCTTTCCAGTACCTACACCCGAGAGATCTCCACCTCCAAGACCCCTGAGTCTTCCTCATCGTCCCCTTTCAAGGCTCCAAGCTCCACAAGTAGTATTAGTAGTGCCTCCCACGTACCGGCTACGTTGGCATCTCAAAACCTGAAACCAAAGTCGAAGAAACCTCAGTTTCACCTCCCGTTAGATAATATCAAGAACCAGACAGCAATGTTCCAGCAACTTCAAAATCTCATGCACACCAACTCGCAGGATTCGTCCTACAACAATTTACAAATCATGGATCCCGATATGGGCCTTAATTTCGAAGATAATGATGTGGAGTTCAACTCATTGCAAGAGAATATCACCCCGTTGATGAAACCTCCAGGATCCAGCACGAATGAATACTTTGAGAATAATATTCATCAAGACAACTCACAATCTCTTTTCCATACAACAAGCAATTCACTGTCCCATTTCCATACATCTAACAATCCTCAGTCCCATTTCCATACGTCCAGCGATACACAGTCCCACTTCCATACATCCAGCGATCCCCAGTCCCATTTCCATACCCCTAACCATTCACAGTCCCATTTCCATGGTTCAGCTGCGGATAACAATCCGGCACAGTATCTCAGTGACTATGAGAACCCTCACAATGATTCGCATCAGAAAGACAATAACCCCAATAACGTAAACTATGATGATTTCAATATTGATTGTTACCCTGGCGAAGACCAGTACAACGACAATGAATATCAGTACCATCAGAATGATGAGCTGTACAGCAAAGACTTCCACCCTGATTTGAGTGGATTTAATTTCGATGTCAACCCGAAAGCTGATCGTGGATCTCTTTCAAATTCCAGTAATCAGAGTGGAACTAGTAACAATGGGCAAGTTGAAGAATACAATAATAATCATCTAAGACCATCGGTTCCCCCTAAACTTGCAGGACATAAATTCGAGCTTGAGGTGATGAGACCCGGTGTTCATAGAACAGACTCCAGTCAAAGTATCAATAGCACCAGCTCCATTGGTTCTGGGTCAGGGGCTCCTAATATTATCAAGAAGGAAATATCAAATGCCAATAAGAAACATTATTTGAAGGGGGCTGTTTGCACTGTGTGTGACAAGTATATCAGTAGAGATTTGAAGCGTCATATGCGAACTCATAATGAAATTGGTAGATTCCAATGTGTGTTCCCAAGGTCAATGTGTAAGCATAAGACAGGCTATTTCAATAGGCCTTATGACTACAAGAAGCACTTGTTGCATTTACACTTTGAGTTCGATGATCCAAAGGGCAAAGGTGCACATACTTTGACGGATAAATTACCACTAACCGGTGCATGTATTGCATGCAGAGGCCGATTTGTTGCTGGTGATTGGCTAGACAATCATATTCTCACCAACGATAGTGCGAAACGGTGTTGCTTTGTTGATAGTAGGGGACCAATTCCTCAACCAGAACAAAGTGACTTGAGTGAGGACTAAACAAATGTTCGTAAATTGGATCGCTAAGTAGTTTGTATAATTTATAGATAAATGCTACATCGAGTTTTTGCGACATGAGAAATGTGTCAAATTGGAAGCCTTTGCACCTGTAATAACAGGATATAGTAAGGCCATGACATTGACGAAGACATATACAGACTTCTATATTTGCTCAATACTGGAATGTCATCGATATGGATTTGGTTCCTTATTTGCTCGATATTGGAATACTATTAGTGGCTCTATATTTATTCGATACTGGAATAATCAGCAGTATGAATTTGGCTCCATATTTGCTCGATGTTTGGATGACAATAAAAGCTTATTTATACCACAAGAACTAAAAGAGTAGGGCGTACCGATCTATGTATAGATACCCATATTCTTCTGAGAAGGAGCTGTCAAACAAACAGAGAATGAACTGTCTCTCAAATTCCATACATTAGGTAGAAGTCTTCTGCGGATTAGACCATTGGGTAATCGTAGTTGCAACAGCGCCCTTATTCAGTTCAAATCATGATTTCTCTATCCCTCCACTCAATGTAGTACCCTTCTAGTGATTGTTACAAGATCTTCATCTCTGGATCCCCTAATATCTATCTCCATGATATGGGCCAATGGCCTGCACAAACCTTTACCGAATCGCTTGTCCTGGTATTGAAGGTGTCCCAATCGGGTAATGATAATTGCGCAGCTCATCAAATTTGTATAGTAAATTGCTCACATTGGAACAGCGCTAAATGCTATAAAACCATTCTTATATTCCACCACAATGCAGTTAATCTTTTGTAGTGTAACCAGTCACCAACTATGAATTATCAAGAACTTATCGCAAGACACGACATGGACATGGGAATGTCGTCTTCCTCAACCATGGACATGGCAATGTCTGCTTCCTCCACTATGGACATGGCAATGTCTGCTACATCTACTATGAGCATGGGCGCTTCCTCTACTATGGACATGAGTTCAGCTTCTTCGACCATGGATATGGACTCAATGGACTCTATGGGTTCCATGCACATGTTTTTCACCACCCAATATAATGACTACCCGGTCTTATTCAAAGATCTTCGTGCTAATAACGCTGGACAGGCATTTGGAATTTTCCTCTTATTGTTCGTCGTGGCCTTTTTGGTCAGAGGCATTGAATTCACCAGAAACTACTTGGAACAAGTGGTTTGGAAAACCCCTTCCTATGTGGACTGTCACCCGGGCCAAGCCGTGGTTACCCCAAAAGCTGCAAACTGTTGCAGTGGAGACGAAACTGATGACAGTACTGCCAAAGTAGATGCTCGTATAAACGAAGTTGAAGGTGCACATGCCAACGCCAGACCAAGCAGATTATCACTTGCTTCTCGACTTGTCAGAAATGCCATCAGATTGGCTCTCTGTATATTGCCAGATTTATTCGGTTTTGCTCTTATGTTGGCAGCCATGACCTACACATTAACATACTTCTTCGCTGTGGTACTTGGATTGGGAATTGGCAGATTTTTCTTTGAAAGATTATCTGACAGCCACAATTTGAAGCCGGTTGGCGCAAATGGTGCATTCCACTGCAGTTGATTAATTTGTATAATAACTCCGTATCTATTCACTTCTCTCTGCCTATAGTTTAATTCACATTTCATGAAAGACATAAAGCGGTTACATGCTAATGGTACAACTATCTTGTAATCGTTTATTACGTGAGTTTCTTTTTTCTAATATATTTTTTTTTGCAGCCATATCAAAATGACTCGGAAATTTTTTTAGTCAAGTCATTAAACTTTGATCTGTTAAACGAACTTCCTCCGTCTGCCAACTTCTCACTATACATCATCCTAGCAAGGTTCAAATACTCCAGCTTATCAAACCCGTACTTATTACTTTTTATTTCATCCAATAACTCCACTTCTTTCAATGTAAACAACTCAAAGTATCTCGTAGATTTGGAGAAATCTATTCTTTCGGGATTCTTCAAAATACTTTTAAACATTTGCTGCGAGGTAAAAATATTAAGCATAATTCGTTTGATCCCATTATTATTTATCTTCCGAATATTTTCCGACCCTTGTATCAATAGCTGATTAATGAAATTTGGCAATCCTACGAAAACCCCTTCCCTTTCGAAATCATTTAATACAAGCCCAAGTTTGTTATCTACCGAGAAAATCTCCTTATTGTACTGACTGAAATAATGATCGGCATCTCCCGGTTCAGTACTAGGAGACCAATCGGTTTCTTTGGCTGATTTCCCAAGGAAATAAATGGCTCTGACTCTTAAGTCATATCTCAAGGCCAACAAAGTTTCGTCACGAATAGTTTCAAAATTGTTGATTATATCATTAAATTCATTAATCTTACTAGAATTCAATGCCAAGTAAATGTGCTGTGTCTCTTCGGATGCAGTATAATTACTCCTACCGTTCTCCAAAAAAGCCCAGTCAAATTTCAACTTGTCTATAGCTGAAAGTTTGACGGCATCGGTGGTGTCACTGTAGATAGTATAGTTGGACTCCTTCTTCATTGAAGGTAACCAACTCAAGATCCATGACGCAGTCAAGAAGAGGTAGGTTACTTGGTTAAAAGAATCATTGTCAAGGAAATCATCTTTTGATGTTTCAAAAATTTGGGTTCGACTTTGACTGTTATACAACATGATATCGACTTCTTTGTTGATCAATGGTTCGAGTTCTTCCGAGTTTGATGATTGTTGTAAGATAAGCCCTGACATGTCGGTTAATGCTGAACTTCCGATCCACCTGTGCAATGTCAGACTTGGTTTCGATGAAGTTCCCAACGAAGAATCGCCGTGTGACAACAATTCCTTGTAAAATGTGTTGTAGGCATTAGAAAACTTCTTCAAGAGCTTCAACATCAAATCACTTATCTCCTGTCTATAAGTCAAGGAAGTACTTAGAGTTGAACAGGCATTGAGAAATATTCGCTTAAAGTCAATTGCATTTTGGTAGATTTTAGCAGCACTATTTGGATTATTGGTGGAGAAGGTATTGAAGGACTGTTGGGTAGAGTTCAAAATATCCATTGATACCAAAGATGACTTCAAACCGGTACTAAACAGTGGTTGAGAACCTCCGCTACGTTCATTATTGTTTTCCGCAACTAGGCTGCTGGTGGCATCGTCTTTATCCTCCACATACTCCCGGAACGACTTGTCTAGTGTCTCGCTCAACTGAGATAAAAAGGTGTTTTTCATGAATACGTGGAAAAATTGAAGGGGAACAGAAGTTGATGATGGATGCAAATCTTGTTCGTGAGCGAAATCCAGAAAGATACTTTGGGATCCAGCAATGAAAATTAAGAAGAATTCAAGAATAATTCTCATATTGAAAATATTTTTGGGGACCAAAACCTCTACTAAAGCATTGAAGTTTTCGTTTTGAAGATAAGGAGATGTGTATTCCATTTGATTAGACTTCCCGTTACCGTCAGATAACACAAATCCAGGGAACATATTAGTAAGAATATGTTTCATATCCTCGGTGGTCTTGGCCGACTTACTATAAGACACATCTTCAAATTTGAACAATTCTTTCTTTAACAACACATCATGTAAGGTACTATGTTGAATGACTTTGGAAGATAAAGTATTTGAACCTGCTTGGTCATAAGTGTAGTTAATCATCAATGATTGGAGTTCTTTCTTCATTACGTTCCAAATATTGGCTATATCATAGACCCCTTCCCCCGCATAAGAATTTCTATTTATCCCCGAAACTTTCTGAGACGAATCAATTTTTTCAATAATGGCACTTACAACCTTATGTTTCTGTAAAACAAGCAAGAACTTTATGAAAATAGACCCAAATAAATCCTGCAATATCACCACTGAACTATCATTGAAGGTATTTCCGCCAATGATGTCAATGGTGGTGGAGTAGTCGAAGTTTTGAAGTTTGTTCAACTTGTTCAAAAGAATGATATTCTTCGATTTAATTTCTTCTGTGGTCCTACTAATTAAACCATGAAGTTCTTGTTGATTTGTTCCAATGAGCACCTCCAATACTTGGTGAACCCTGTTCAATTTCGACGCTGTGAGCAACAACATGTAGATATAATGGAATGACTGAGCGCTGGGGTCCAGATTTGCATCGAGAAGGATTTCGTAGTTGATTCCTGCGTCCGAGGTGTAATGAGAATGAACTTTGGGAAGTTGTTTGTTTATGAAGTTTGCGGCCCGGTCACATAAACAATTAGAGATGTCGTAAATGTCTAAATTGGCTGAGTTGTAAATGTACTGTTCCAAGTTATTTGACAGTGAAAGCAAGGTTTTGAAGGAAGAAAGTTGAGGATTTGAAGACTGAAGCAAAGTTTGCCAGGAAAACGCCAGTGCATTACCGTAATTTTCTTCTAAGCTCGTATTTTTCAAGTAGATTTCATTTTGTAGTTCATCGACTATCATATCATACAAGTTGTTTGATTGCAGCTCAAGATAGTTCTGTATACTACCCATGGCCGATAATGACCATAGATTATACTTTTCGGCAGTAGCATATGCTCCAGCAATCACGTCATAAACTTCATGGATCTTCTTATCTGCAATCAACCGTTCAACAGTGTCAGGAATACCATTCAATTCATCCATGGCGTCCAAGATCTCAATCATTTCAGCGTACCGTAACGAGGAGTGATCCAAATCATTTAATACATCCGAACGATTGTGAATATCTTTCGTGCTGGTTTCAAGCATTTCCTTGATCTGCACCGCATCCTCTTGACTATCTTGAAGGGTAGAGAGTAGTAAATGGTAACTTCCAATACTGTTATTGAAGATTTCGTGGTTCTCATTCACAACATACCGTAATGATTGACTGGTGTCCTCGGCAATACGATGAAACTCGTGTTTCTTATGGGCTAATCCAACGGAAGTATCGTCAAGCAACGTTATCGCCATTTCTATGGGATTGGCGTTGTCTTCTAGACACTTGGGCCAATCGTATTTGATGCTGGTGTAAACATGTTTTAATTCGGTGATTGATTCTTTAGCTCGCAGTTGCTCCACGGCGGATTTGTGAGCATCGAAGTTCAAGCTCTGCGACCGATTCCTAACCATGTCAATTGAGAGTTCTGAAGGATGGTAGATGGCGTTTTGGATATGTTTGGCGCAGTACGAGGGTAATTTTCACTAGAAAAAAAAAGGCCAGACAAAAAACGATCATAAACAGAAAAATAGATTTCACTAAGATAATGATCTTTTTTTTTCTCTAAAACCAAAACTCTTCAATTGTGAATAAACGGGAAGTAAACACGTTCAGAAATGACAGATGATCTGGTACAGATCATCGAGGTCCAATCCAGAGGCCGCATTATCGAAGTGTACGTTAGCTAACGCGTAATAAGGCAATTTTAGCACTAACAAAGCAGGTTATCTGATCTGGAGACAGAATGTAAAAACTCGAGTCTTAAGGGAATAGAAGTACCCGAGATATTGGTGCTGCTGAGTTCATTGAACGAAGTAGAACCCGCTAAAATGCTACTTCTACCTTCAAGTCCAGAAGCCAATATATTGGATCGTTTTGAACAGTGGTCCAGTGACGACGATACAGGGCAACGGGAGAGAGAGTTAGACTTCCATAGGCCGGTCAGTATGAGGCGAACAGAAGACAAGAAAAAGAATCTACATGAAGGTTCAGGTCAAAACAGAGGTCGACTATTAAAAAGTTTATTTAGTGATGATGATTCAGATTCAGATCTCATGGGGCCCCAAAAGGCATCGAATAGTGCCGAAAGAAGAAGCCATGGCGTCAACGAAATTAGTAGTGATGGAATCGAGCTGGCTTTCAAAGCACCAAAGAATAGGCTTATCATCCAGGAGTCATCACCATATAGGCACATCAACTCATCACCAAATAAATCTATCCACTCGTCACAAAATAAGCCCATTATCTCATCTCCGAAGAAACCCATCTACTCACCGCTAAACGGCCCTATGCGGGAGTCAAATCCAGGACGAACGAAACGAACTATTGACGAAAGTAATGAACCCAACACCATAAAGATCACAGCCAGCCTCCTCCCAATTGACATCTCAGATCCTATCTCGAGCGACTCGGCCTTCTCATCACCACTCAAGCCGACCAAGAAGCCAAAAACTAAAGCCGTTTCCAACCTACCGTACACCGCAAAGGAGTTGACGGCTGCCAATAGAACCTTCAGAAAGAAGGAAGATATATTAGCGGAAATGATCCTCAATATTCCCATACATGTGTATGAGACGTTTGACGAGGAAGTCGTCAAGAATATGATAACCCAGACCCGGATTCGTAAAACCTATTCGAGTATTCCCATGATTTTTTGGAAGCGAGCAGTCAAGGCAGCCTATGACGAAGAGAGAGATGTTTTCATTCCTTGTACTCAAAAGGAGATTATAGAGAAGAATGTAGTGTTATATTACAGGGCCCCAGACCTTATGAAACGGATTACAAACGATACTTTGAAGCGGGACATCGAACAAGCAAAGAAAGACTACAGATTAGAAGCGGAAGTGAACAAAGACAGTGCTGGGAAGAATGTGCATGTTATTATTATGATTGAGGGCTATGATAAGTACTTGAATAAACTCAAGACCATTGCAAATCGAAAGTATACACGGGCCGTTCTCACGCAGTTGAGTCCTAACGAGACACCATCCCAGCTGAAACGAAGCATAGAGGAAGACAATGACGAGTTGACCGTGGAAGAGTGTGAATATTCGATCAACGAGCTCCAGGTTAACTCCCAGGTAAATATATTCCCAGTTAAAAGCCACCAGGAAGCCCTTGAGTGGTTGGTGTCATTTTCCTATACTATTGGGAGTAGTTTATATGATAAGTTCAATCGTAATGAATCATTGGCTAACTTAGGAAGGGTAAAGCCGGGAACTGATAAGCAGTCGACTTTCATGCAGACAATAAAGCAGTTTAACATGATGACTACCCCAAAAGTTGAACAATTGTATTCCTTTTACTCCTCGTTACAAGCTATCTACGAACGGTACGAATCTCATGGGTCATTAGGAACATTTGGAGGTAAAAATGTGCTTCCTCCAACAGTCGATAGTGCCATGAAGAATGTATTTTTGTCAGATGATCCTGAAGCCAAGATTCACATTTAATATTAGGTGCCTACATTTTAAATATCTAATGTCGTTGTCATTAATCGTTATTTCAAGAGTTCCTTTATAGCATTGATGTCGTCCTCAGACAATTGGTCTTTAAGCGGCGAGATCTTTGTTAATGCGTCAGAAATAAACTTCTTTTCCTCGGTACTGAAATCATAACGGTGTTCTTTTAGTTGTTGGATGATGAACAATGCTTTATCAATACAGCCGATGTGGTCGGTGTCAAATACGGGAAGCAAACTTTCAATTAAGTTATATTTTCTCACGTTCAATTGTTTATCGTCATCTAAGCCCGTGGACAATATAGCAGAAATCAACGATAAAATTCTCAATTTAGTCTTGGTGGTGTGGTTAAAGAATTGGGGGTCTAATCCGTTGACAATTTCCCAACCTTGTAAAGAGTCGAAATTGTCGTAACCGGCTTGGAAATTTCTGATCAAGCTTGCCAAAGCAAACAAGGATTTATTTACTGATTCTTCCTGGGATTTTTCAATTTTGCTCTCATTAGTCAATTTGGAGTGTTTTATCAACTTGCTGACTCCATCGGGATACTTGTTGAAATCTTCCTGGCACTTAGGGTTGTTCTGGACGGCGGTACCGATGATACTTGCAGCCAAGGAGCTAAAATTTCCATCAAGCTGGTTTATTATAGGACTCCACAACTTCATGTTTTCGATATTATTAGCATTATCCAAGTTTTCAATGATCATCTCGAAGTTGTCGAAAGCGGTTTCTTTGGCTTCGGTGGTAGCCTCGTCATTTTCAATCACAGCAATAGCTTGCTTCATGAGCGTAGCTTCATCGACTTGGGCGCCAAATAACTGAGCAAGCGTTCTAGGATCCGGCTGTCCTATCTTCGAAGCAGCCTCCTTATCGCCCGATTGCTGGGCGATCGACCATTGTAATAATTTCTCCATGGTTGTTGTTGCTTTGGAGGGAATCAGCTGAAAATGATATGTTTAAGTATGTAGTTAGCACCTCATCGAGAATATTCTAGAATCATCGAGAGAAAACACCTGTACCTTCGATATCCGCGCCCGTACCTCAAATATGCACCCGTGCATCATGTAGTGTCCTTACCGGTTCTTCCCCCCCGGCTGGCCGGAACTACTTCAGTTTGCGTCACCAGACTCTTTGCTCACCTGATAGTGCGGATAACCTCACGCCGGGTCGAGATTCTCCTGGTGTGATTGGGGAGCAATCAACCCACGGTCTCCCCAGTTCCACGGGTATGTCTCCTACAAGCTCAATGCTAGACGGTTTCGCAGTGTAGACATGTTGCACTGACTTTGGACAGTCAATTGGCCGTAGAATAGACTGTGGACGGAGCTATGGACAGAATGAGGTTAGCCCCGGTGCTCAGATGAAGGACCGAGAAAATGGACCCAAATCTTCGGAGTTCGTCCAGTGAAAAAAAAAAAAAAAAATAGTGCACCACCTGAATCCCCCCTGGTGTGGGACAGCACATAAAAACCACCATTATTTCCCATTTCCAAGCTCAATTCGTTTCTATTACCAAATTGAAATTTCTTCAATTCTGCCCCAGATTCAAAAGTTCTCCCAGAATGTCGTTATCCAACAAATTATCCGTCAAAGACTTAGACGTCACCGGTAAAAGAGTGTTCATCAGAGTTGACTTCAACGTTCCATTGGATGGTACCACTATCACCAACAACCAAAGAATTGTTGCTGCTTTACCAACCATTAAGTACGTTTTGGAAAACAAACCAAAGGCTGTTATCTTAGCTTCTCATCTTGGTAGACCAAACGGTGAAAAAGTTGAAAAATACTCCTTGGCTCCAGTTGCTGCCGAATTGGAAAAACTTTTGGGCCAAAAAGTGACCTTCTTAAACGACTGTGTTGGAGAAGAAGTCTCCAGTGCCGTCAACTCTGCCTCCGATGGTACTGTTTTCTTGTTGGAAAACTTGCGTTTCCACATTGAAGAAGAAGGTTCCAAGAAGGTTGATGGCCAAAAGGTCAAAGCCTCCAAGGAAGATGTTGAAAAATTCAGAGAACAATTGACCTCATTGGCTGATGTCTACGTCAACGATGCCTTTGGAACTGCCCACAGAGCCCACTCGTCCATGGTTGGTTTCAACTTACCTCAAAAGGCTGCTGGTTTCCTCGTTGCCAAAGAATTGACCTACTTTGCAAAAGCTTTGGAAAACCCTCAAAGACCCTTCTTGGCCATCTTAGGTGGTGCCAAAGTGTCCGACAAGATTCAATTGATTGATAACTTGTTAGACAAAGTCGATTTATTAATCATTGGTGGTGGTATGTCTTTCACCTTCAAAAAAGTCTTGGACAATATGTCTATTGGTGACTCTCTTTACGATGAAGCTGGTGCCAAAAACGTCGAAAACTTGGTTGCCAAGGCCAAGAAGAACAACGTCAAGATTGTTCTCCCAGTTGATTTCGTCACCGCTGACAAGTTCGACAAAGACGCCAAATCTTCCACTGCAACTCAAGAAGAAGGTATTCCAGACCACTGGATGGGTCTTGATGCTGGTCCAAAATCCAACGAATTATTCGCCCAAACCGTGGCTGAAGCTAAAACCATTGTCTGGAACGGTCCTCCAGGTGTTTTCGAATTTGACAAATTCGCCACTGGTACTAAATCCTTATTAGATGCTGCTGTCAAATCTGCCGAAGCCGGTAACACTGTTATCATCGGTGGTGGTGACACTGCTACTGTGGCTAAGAAATACGGGGTTGTTGACAAATTATCTCATGTGTCTACTGGTGGTGGTGCTTCCTTGGAATTGTTGGAAGGTAAGGAATTACCAGGTGTTACTGCCATCTCTAGCAAACAATAAGCGCCTTATCTATCAAGCCAATAAGCGTCATATGATCAATAAAATTAATAAACATACTTTTTGTTATTTTTCCAATGTAGAGTGATAAAAAAAAAAAAGAGTTTGACATGTGCAGCTAAATGCAGCTGCAAGGGGTAGGTAATAACAGCTACAGTACTTTTTCTTTCTCTCTTCATGAATTATGAATACAGTATAGAAAACAAGCGATATATGGGTTTATAAATTAATAGTATCCGAGCATATATATATCAGACATACTACCAATAGATTCTGAAGATATACAGTTTTATAATTTTGAAGCACCACCAATGATATCCTTCCAGTAATCCTCAGTCAACTCGACATATTTGTCTTTGTTCAAGCAGTAGATCAATTCGCTACCGCTTTCACCCTTAGGCAATTTCTGCTTTTTGAACTGGTTCTTTGGAACTTTGTGGTTATGGCTGGCTTCGATTTCAGAACTGATTTTGATGAATTGCGGAATGGCATATTTAGGTAAGTTGGACTTGACATGATCATAAATCTTGGCCAATACTGTTTCGTCGTTCCCACTCAAATCGTCTACGGGGTCAACCACGGCAAAACCGGCTCTACCTTCGTGGTTTGGAACCTTAACCCCAACCACAACCGATTGTTTGATGGCTTTTGAGCCCATGAGCTCGTTTTCAACTTCGGTGGCAGAAACATTTTCCGATTTCCATCTGAAGGTATCACCCAATCTGTCAACGAAGTAGAATAATCCATCGGCGTCCATTTTCAACAAATCACCACTTCTGAACCATGCATCGCCCTTTTTGAATACATCGAAAATGACTTTGGACGAAGTGGCCTTCTCATTACCGTAATATCCTTGGAACGAAGACTCGATTTTTTTCGCATCCAAAATCTTCATCAACAATTCACCGGGTTCATTGTGGTTTGGAGTGACGCAGAAGCCAGTTTTAGGATCTTTCCAAATTTCATTTTCATCCTCCGGATCCATCTTCACCAACTTCTGTTGGAAGGATAACACGAAGTTGATCAAAGAACCATACTTACGGCATGCGCCGACCCCGAATTCACCGTATTGGATGTTGGTGGTAGCAATGGGGGATTCGGTAGCAGCGTAGAATTCACCGATACCCTTGATGTGGAACCGGTTTTTGAAGTCCATCCAGATATCAGGACGTAACCCGTTACCGTAGGCAATGGTAACGTTGTGGTTCTGCTGGTCTGGGTGCTCTTTGGAGTTCAATAAATAACGACAAACTTCCCCGACATATTGCACGTGAGTGGCCTTGGCAAGCTTGGCCTGGGTCCAGAATGACGTGGCGGAGAACTTCTGGGATACTGAAACACACCCACCCTTCAAAAGCGTGGGGCAGACCCCCAACATGGCGGCGGTAGAATGGTACAAGGGCATAGCCGTCAACACGTTGGAATCGGACTTGACCTTCATGATGTAACCAAAGAAAGAAGCGGCCATGAAGGCCTTTCTCCACGACATGATCCCGGCCTTGGGCAAACCGGTGGTCCCCGAGGTGTAGATCAAGGCGGAACACGAGTAGTCGGTGTCTTCAGGTCTTCTGGTGTTATCTGGAGCCCGGTGTTTGGGTCTGGACTTATCAGCCAACACCTTCAACAATTCCGGTTCATTGATGTAGTGCAATTTCACGTGGGGCAACTCGTCGTTGATGGAGGCCTCAGTTTCTTTGATGGGGCCAGCACAGTCGGGGTCGATGAACACCTGGGTGACATTGGCGATCTTCAAACAGTGCACCAATGGCTTACCCTGGGTGTTGAAGTTCAAGAACGAAGGGATGGCACCAATGTTCCAGAGCGAGAACCAAAGGATAATGAACAACGGTTTGTTCATACAGTCGATGGCGATGGTCTGTTCTGCGGTGACGCCGTAGTCGAACTTCAAGATGTAACTGAAACGCAAGATCATGTCGTACAACTCCTGGTAGGTGTAGGTCTCCAACGAGAACTGGTCATCGTAGATCGGGAACCCGTTTTCGTCGATTTTGGGGGCAGGGGCATTGGCAACCGGTCTAGGGAAGGCCACGGCCGTATTCTTGGGATACTTGGCCACGGCTTTCTCGAAGTAGTACCAGAAACTGGCTCTCCCCTTGTAACAATTGTAAAAGTATGGGATAGCATCTCGGAGAACCTTTTGCGCAAGAAGAAAGTCTTCTTTGACATGGTACTTGGCGTCAAGAAGCTGTGTACCCAACACTGCTGCTGCTGCCAATTCAATCGTGGACATGGTTATATGGGATATGTATGTGTATCAAACTTAAACGAAGAGAACAGAAAGAATGGGAATAAATGGAAAAAAAAAAAAAAAAAAGAGAGTAAAAGACAGACAAAAAGATTATATGGCGAATTCTCAAGTACAAATACTGGGGTGTGCTGACACCTTGCCCCAATGTAGTTATAGAAAGTACAGCTTCTGGGGTATAAGCCTGTGATGGGACTGGATTCTTTTTTTTTTTTTCTTTTTTTTTTTTTTTTTTGGGGCCAAAAAAAAAATTTGGGCGGAAAAAATGGGCGGTCCCCAACAAAAACAAATCCAACTGAGAATCG
>JANIVW010000112.1:0-19212 GCA_030555995.1 Isabelozyma heimii
GCTCTGGTACACATGAGGTGGACCTACACACAAGCTTGTCACAGAGGAGAGAATTGGGGGCATATAGTGTGGTGGATCAACAACTTCAGAGGATGTAATTACGTAATATAAAAAGAAAAATGAGAAAAAGATATCGCTGGTGCTCGTAACATGTTGGGATGGGACGACAGCTGAGAAGAACAGAAATTCCACGACACAAACTGATAGGTTGAAAAGTTTTCCGGCAGCATTGTAGACGTACTAGACTGATAATTATAACGTTATCAAGGAGGTATTATTGATCGACGTTCATTGATATATTAATTAAACAAGACGAAGTCAAAAAATTTCGAAAGTTCCCACGACCCCATATCGTCCCGAAACCGCAGGTGTATCTTTCCCAACTTGGTGGTGAAACAAACGACTGTGCAGGGTACAGATTGCTATTTTCTTACCGTAGACTCGGAAATTACAAGCCAAGTCACGTGAACACTGGCGACAGTGGGTCCGGATGTTCCGAATTGGGTGCATTAGCCAACAGTTTAGGAAACAAATATTTTGATACTTATGTTGATAGTTGCCCTATTAAGGATTATTTTTTAACTTTTTGTATGCCCCGATAAATTGTTTACTGTTTAGCTGTAAGTGGTTAGCATACTTCTATGCAATCTTTATTATGCTGAGGATGGGGATTTTTGTGGGATGTGGAAAATTCCCTCAATGTCGGTTAACCCAGCGGACCAGAAATATTGGTGCAATGGTGATGGAAAATACACTAGCATATTCACAGAGCGCTGGAGATTGTGGTTATAGGCCTGAAATCACCTGGTCTCTCCTTCAACAATACCACTCACAGCCTAACTACTGAACATGGGAGGGAGGGCCGAAATCCCATGCACATAAAAAAAATAACCTCCCATGCATGTCTGGCAAAAAATATTCCTTAAAAAAAAAAATTCAACAACAAAATTTTTTTTTCCAGCATATTTGTAAGAGAGATAAACTATTTTGCCCTAATATCCTTCATACTATAAAAAATTTTTTCTGATTGTTTTAAGCGTAATTTGAAAAAATAATATTACTGTTCCCTGTTTCTTTTTTTCGACTTTCTGGTAATAATTCCCTCGTTCAATCCATTCCACCAATTCCCAAATTTCCAATTTTTTACCCCCATAAGCCGTTCAGTTATTTAAATTAACCTTAAATTCCTGAATTTTCAACTAGTCCTTTTCTCTTTCTTTTTTTTTACGATTTTCTTTCTTGGTTATTATCTTTTTCACTCGTTAGTTAATTCATTAACTTATTGGAACTATGAGTGCAACTGAACCAACTGTCGAAAAAGTCGACAAAAACGTTTCTGACGACGAAGATGATGATATTGATCAATTGATTTTGGATTTACAATCCAATCAAGGTGCTTTAGATGAAGAAAGTGAGGATGAAGCCGATCAATCTTCCTTCAAAGCAGTTCCTGAAGAATTGTTGAAAACTGACCCAGCTACCGGTTTAACCAGCGAAGAAGTCTTAAAGAGAAGAAAGAAGTTCGGTTTAAATCAAATGGCTGAAGAAAAAGAAAACATGGTTTTGAAATTCGTTATGTTCTTCGTTGGTCCAATTCAATTCGTTATGGAAGCCGCTGCCGTTTTAGCTGCCGGTTTAGAAGATTGGGTCGATTTCGGGGTCATCTGTGCCTTGTTATTGTTAAATGCTTTCGTTGGTTTCATCCAAGAATACCAAGCTGGTTCTATTGTCGATGAATTGAAGAAAACCTTAGCTAACTCTGCTTTCGTTATTCGTGATGGTTCTTTAATTGAAATCCCAGCCAATGAAGTTGTTCCTGGTGATGTCTTGCAATTAGAAGATGGTACCGTTATCCCAACCGATGGTCGTATTATCTCCGAAGACTGCTTGTTACAAGTTGATCAATCTGCTATTACTGGTGAATCTTTAGCCGTTGACAAGAGAAACGGTGATTCTTGTTACTCTTCTTCTACCGTTAAAACTGGTGAAGCTTTCATGATTGTTACTGCTACTGGTGACTCCACCTTCGTTGGTAGAGCCGCTGCTTTGGTTAACAAAGCTGGTGCCGGTACTGGTCATTTCACTGAAGTCTTAAATGGTATTGGTACTATTTTGTTAGTATTGGTTATTGTTACCTTATTGGTTGTTTGGGTTGCTTGTTTCTACCGTACCGTTAAGATTGTTCCAATCTTACGTTACACTTTAGCCATCACCATTGTCGGTGTCCCAGTCGGTTTACCAGCTGTTGTTACCACCACCATGGCTGTCGGTGCTGCTTACCTTGCTAAGAAACAAGCTATTGTTCAAAAATTATCTGCTATTGAATCCTTAGCTGGTGTTGAAATCTTATGTTCTGATAAAACCGGTACTTTAACCAAGAACAAGTTATCTTTGCACGAACCATACACTGTCGAAGGTGTTGAAGCCGATGACTTGATGTTGACTGCTTGTTTGGCTGCTTCCAGAAAGAAGAAGGGTTTAGATGCTATTGACAAAGCTTTCTTGAAATCTTTGATTAACTACCCAAGAGCTAAGGCTGCATTGACCAAATACAAAGTTATTGAATTCCAACCTTTCGACCCTGTCTCAAAGAAAGTTACCGCTATTGTTGAATCCCCAGAAGGTGAAAGAATTATCTGTGTTAAAGGTGCTCCATTATTCGTTTTAAAGACTGTCGAAGATGACCACCCAATTCCTGAAGATGTCCACGAAAACTACCAAAACACTGTCGCTGAATTTGCTTCCAGAGGTTTCAGATCCTTGGGTGTTGCTAGAAAGAGAGGTGAAGGTCACTGGGAAATCTTAGGTATTATGCCATGTATGGATCCTCCAAGAGATGATACTGCTGCCACTGTCAACGAAGCTAGAAGATTAGGTTTAAGAGTTAAGATGTTAACTGGTGATGCCGTTGGTATCGCTAAGGAAACTTGTCGTCAATTAGGTTTAGGTACTAACATTTATGATGCTGACAGATTAGGTTTATCCGGTGGTGGTGACATGGCTGGTTCTGAAATTGCTGATTTCGTTGAAGCTGCTGATGGTTTCGCTGAAGTTTTCCCTCAACATAAATATAACGCCGTTGAAATTTTACAACAAAGAGGTTACTTGGTTGCTATGACTGGTGATGGTGTCAATGATGCTCCATCTTTAAAGAAGGCTGATACCGGTATTGCTGTCGAAGGTGCTACCGATGCTGCTCGTTCCGCTGCTGATATTGTTTTCTTGGCTCCAGGTTTATCTGCTATCATTGATGCTTTAAAGACCTCCAGACAAATTTTCCACAGAATGTATGCTTATGTTGTTTACCGTATCGCTTTATCCTTACACTTGGAAATCTTCTTAGGTTTATGGATTGCTATCTTGAACAGATCTTTGAACATTGACTTGGTTGTTTTCATTGCTATTTTCGCTGATGTTGCTACCTTGGCTATTGCTTACGACAATGCTCCATACGACCCAGAACCAGTTAAATGGAACACTCCAAGATTATGGGGTATGTCTATTATCTTAGGTATCTTCTTGGCCATTGGTACTTGGATTACTTTAACCACCATGTTCTTACCAAAGGGTGGTATTATCCAAAACTTCGGTGGTATTGATGGTATCTTATTCTTGCAAATTTCTTTGACTGAAAACTGGTTGATTTTCGTAACCAGAGCCCAAGGTCCATTCTGGTCTTCCATTCCATCTTGGCAATTAGCAGGTGCTGTTATCATTGTTGATATCATTGCCACCTGTTTCACCTTATTCGGATGGTGGTCTCAAAACTGGACTGACATCGTCACCGTTGTCAGAACCTGGCTCTTCTCTTTCGGTGTTTTCTGTGTCTTGGGTGGTGCTTACTACTTGATGTCCGAATCCCAAAGTTTCGACAACTTCTGTAACGGTAAATCTGCTAAACCTCAAAAGGATAACAGATCTATTGAAGATTTCTTATTATCTATGCAAAGAGTGTCTACTCAACACGAAAAATCCTCATAGATTAAAAGCTGCTGATTTGATCATACTTCCCACTATTGTTCATATCAAAAGTATTTTATTCTGATTGTTTCGTCGTCATCTCTCAACTTTTCATTTCATCATTCGTTCGAATGAAAAATCCCTGCAAAGAAAAATGAAAATTGGTTACAACTGAAATTCCCACCTCAGGATGTTTCGATATTGAACTCCCAATTCAATATGGATTTCATCGGTAATCTTTTGATTTTTTTTTAATTTATTATTCCCAGATTTTTTTATATATCTTTTTGATTCCCATTCCCATTCCCGTCATTTTATTTTTTTTTTAATTTTAATCATTCGTATTATAGTATAGTAATAGATAATAACATATAAATTTGATGTAGATCAGTTATCATAAGATAATTATTGAAAGCAACATTGACTGATAGAACATGGTGTTAAGAGGAAGAAGAAGATTCGTGTTTATTTATACATTGTAGGGCGTGACTTTTGAGGCAAAGTTTGGTCATATATCACATTTCGCATCACACGTCAAAACCCGTCCCCCCACACTGACACGCTTTTTGCCGAACAAAAAGCACCATTTGAATTTGATTGCTTCAGTGATGTTGCAAATAAGGATATCAAGACGGCTCAGCCCCCGAGTCTGTTTATACAAATGGCGCCAATTCAGCGTACTGGCGTCTGTATGGAGTGGTTCTGATTCCCAACCCGTCGAGGCACCAAAGATAGAGCCCAAATGGTTCTACGCCAAAGACATCCCACTATCAAAACCTGCTTGGTACAATTATACCAAGACCAAGGATGCCTCTAACTTTGTAGCATTCTCCGAAAATGACTCCAAAAGACTCGAGAAAGCATTCCAAACTCTCCATGATGGTGGCTCTCCTGTGGTGGATGTTAGTGAGGATAAGCTATTTCAAGTCGACTTAAATTCTTTTGAACTTTCTCCCGCATATTGGCAGGGTCCTATTTATGAAGTTAGACGAGGTATCTGGTTCAATTCTTCAGGCTATCCTGTTCCTCAGAAACTTTCGGAGGTTCTAGAAGAAGGGTATCAATCGAAGAAACCATATCTATTCGAACAAGAGAATAAAAAACGTACGAATCGAATACTAGAGAAATTCACCAGAAACTATTCAGATAAGAAGTTTAAGAAACAAATCGAAGACGTACAAAATGATACAGACAAACTTGAATCTATAAAAAAAATTATAGTGAAGTCTTTCAATGAGGACTTGCAATCTATAAAAGACATCCTTGAAGGACAATCGGATACCATGGACCTTGAAGATGACAAAACCGTCTTGTTCTGTGATGAAAAAAATGCTGTTGTGTTTCCAACTTCTATGAATAGCAAGTTTCACTTGGAGGTTTTCAGAAACTTTGGTGCTAGTAAAGTTGGCTTGCTTACGGTTGAAAAGGTGCAACGAGGCTTTTCAGATGATGTTGAGGAATCGTGGGTGATGTCTTCCAACCCTATCGATGGCCTCAACGATGTCCTCGGAAGCGAAGAAATCGAAAGGAAAGGAGATGAAAAAGTGGAACCATCGGTGAAGAGTGAAAAGTCAATCATCCCAGAAGAAAGCAGTAACAGAGAAATTGATCATTTGGTTCTTTGCATTCATGGTATTGGTCAGATATTGGGCCACCAATATGAATCCGTCAACTTCACTCATAGTATAAATGTTTTGAGATCGACCATGAACGAAGTCTATAAGAACAACCCAAAATTCCATAAATTGGCATATCCTAAAGGTACTGACTCTCCCGAGAGTAAGACCAATAATCGTATACAGGTATTGCCAATATCTTGGAGACATAATATCGATTTTCACCCGAGTCAACGATATGAAAGCATCGATGAAGAAGGAGAGCCGCGATTCCCAACTTTAACTGAAATCAGCGTAGACGGTGTTAAACCGCTTCGGAAAGTTCTTGGTGACGTGGTACTTGATGTTTTACTTTATTATGAGCCAAGATACATTAAACAGATATTTGATACTGTCACCACCGAACTTAATCGGGTTTACAAGCTTTATCTCGAAAGAAATCCTAATTTCAAAGGAAAGGTCCATATCATGGGACATTCACTAGGTTCGGCAATATCGTTCGATATTCTTTCAGGGCAGCTGTCAACCCCGGGAAAAGACTTAGATTTGAATAGGGACTTACTGTTTGAAGTTGACAGTTTATTTTGCGTTGGCTCCCCAGTTGGAGTGTTCAAGCTTTTGGAGAGAACCAATATTAAAGCGAGGTCACAGTTACCTGAAGATTATAAACCAAAGAAAGATTACGATTTCGCATCGCCCAAGTGTCAGAACTTATACAATATATTCCACCCCTGCGATCCTGTTGGTTACCGGATGGAGCCACTAGTAGCTCCAAGGTTCGCCAATCTTAAACCGGTGGAGATTCCCTTTGCTTTAGAAGGGCTCAACACTCAATTACAGGATCTTGCTGTATTCGGGGACGATATTCAGGAAAAAATAGCCAAAGCTGCTAGCTGGTTCAGTAAATCAACGGATAAGGAAGTTAATTCTGAAGCTATAGAACAAAGTATCGAAGAAAAGGCGTCGCAGGAAAATGCCTTAGGAGATATTTTGAAAAGTGTAGCATTATTCGATAATGGGAAAGATAAGAAAGAGAAGAAAAGGGCTAAGGAGGTGGACTTGGACTCGGAAGATTTGAACGTTTTATCAGGATTGAATCGATCAGGAAGAATTGACTATATTCTTCCCATGGGAGTTTTCGACATTTCTTTGGTATCCGCAATTAGTGCTCATGTCTCGTACTTCGAAGATGAAGATACTGCTGGGTTTATAATGAAAGAGATTTTGGCATCACAAGATAAACCGGTGGAATCTGTGAAAGCAGACATCTACAAATAGATACATACAATTTTATAGAGTTTATGACAATTACAGTAATACAATATTATGCGTTCTATCAAGAAATAGGACGTCTACAAAACATTATAGAGTTCATATCATTTACAGTAATACATTATAGAATTCATATCATTTACAGTAATACATTATAGAATTCATGTCATTTACATACAATATATTATTATACACATTATTCAATCAACAAATCATCAATACTTTGCTCAGCATCATGTTTAATTAAATCCAACATCCCCTCGGGTAAGATTGGTACGCCTTCACTGTCAAGAATATAACGGAAGGGCATTTCTGTCGATTCGTATCTGTTGTACTTAATTTCAGGATAATCAATGAATTTGATGTCTTCAAATTTAGTTTTGTCTTCAATGATTCTTTGTGTGGTTCTAATAGCAGTATCAGTAGTCATTTGTAAAGCCCCCAATCTTCTACCTGCCAAACCATACTTTCTTCTCAAGATACCAGTTCTATCAATTCTTGGATGAGACCCCAAGATTCCTCCAAAGACAAAGTAGTCGAATTTACCACCATCTTCAGGTACGAGTTCCTCATCGGCAGCTGGATCCAAAAGACAAACCCGGGTCTTATCCACATTGCCATCGTCGATATCTACACATTCTTTCGTGGTCCATTGAAGTCCAAGAGCTAATAATCGCTCGGGAATGTCTTTTTCGGTGGTTGCTGGTGGTAATGAGGATAAAATGAGGTTTCCTTTACCTACATCTCTTATTATTTGAGAGTACTCTAGAATAACCCACTCGGAAAACCCTTCTTCCATATGTTCGATGATATACTTCATGTTGTCTTCAACTGGAGAGAGAGAGAGAAATAGGTTTGACAGATTTTTTTGATGCGATGCCGATGGCTTCTTTTACATAGCGCGCATGCATTTGCATACGCAACTGAATATTATACGCTATAAGCTGCAAATTTCGTTATACACTATCCTGCAAAATTTATAGTGACCTACGTCCGGTGCTCTACGTTTGTCGTACACAATTAGTAATTTATTATCTATAAACAAAATCTCTTTTTTTTTTCTTATTAATTTCAATAATCACTTGGAGCAGCAACTACCTTCAGCAGAAGTCTCTGAGAAAGCAAGTCTAGAAGCCTTATCAAGACTGGTGACCCCACGTTTACCAGCTTTGACTTCGGTGGTGGTTCTGGCATTAGATGGTCTAACGTCAAGCACAGGACTTTCGGTGAAGAAATGTCTAGGACGTAACATCAAGTCGAAGATTTCTGTAGGCATAAGAGGGAAATCTTCTGGAGCTGGGAAATGGGTGATACCGAAAGTGTGGTAAAGAAGAATATCGGTGTTTTCAATCTTCTCAGATCCGTCACCAATCCATTCTCTCATACCTCTTAAACCATCACCACTCCACTGAGCAACATGATCACCAGATGGGTACAATCTACCGTATCCGTGAGCATCATCTTTGTATGGCACCACTTCGACGGAGTGTTGAGCCCATGGAGCTCTCTTACGGACCAAAGAACCTTCTTGAGCCAACACAGGTGAGCAGAAGGTGGAAACCAACTTGTAAGAGGCTGGTTTACCAGAATGAGCGTTGATAGACTTAGGGTTAAACATATCCCAGGTTCTTGCGGTAGAAGATTCAAAGTTAGTTAAGGATTGTTTAACAGTCTTGAAGGTGGTCTTTTCGGCGTAGAAAGCATTACCATAGACATTTTCTGGGGATCCGAATGGGAAAGGAGATGGTTTAGCATCACTCGAGGCAGCAGAGTTACCATCTCCATCGATTCTTGGGTGAATTCTCAATGAGAACAAGTGTTGATGATTATGGGCGTTAACTTGAGGGTAAACTTGAGTACCCCATGGTCCACAATCCTCATCGGCATCACAGATGTAGGTGTTAAGAATACCAGTTAATCTGACTTCTAACTTGATAGTACCATCTTGTCTGAAGATCCAGTACAAACAATATTCGTAGTTAGCAGCAGTGAAGATTTGAGAAACAATTAATCTCTTACCTCTGGTAGTAACATTGGTTTGGAAATCATCTCTGAAATCAGAATGCTTGAATAATAATCCATCATCTTCTTCGTGAATACAGATGGCATTCTTGAGAGTGGTGGCATTACCAGCCTTGTCAGGGAAATGAGCATCAAGATAGTGGATGACACCCTTACAGTCACAACTGTTGGTAAGCGAGTTGGTACAGTTACCAGCCCCGTATTCACCGATATCCAAAGCGTGCTTACGTTGATGAGGGAAATCAGGACTACCGTATGGAACGATCATTTCAGATAACGAAATTCTGTGGAACATAGGTCTAACTTTACCGTGGTCATTGTAGCTAATATCAGATAAGACTATTCCTTCTCTGTAGTTGAAACCAATGTGGAATTTGAAGTTGGACCATTCCATGCAGTTACCGTTGATGGCAAAAGAAACACCTTCTGGTTGAGTGATGTTAATTTGCTTGACATCTTGTCTGAAACCAGATGGATTTTCCTTAGTACCGAATTTTTCAGCAATGTGTTTTGGATGGAAACTAGAGTGTTTGTGCTTAGAAACCTTTCTTCTTCTGTTGGGGATATCGATATAAATAACCTTACCAGCATTCATATCGACAATAGGACAGAAATCTAAAGGATGAGAGTAATGAGAATCATCCTCATCGGATCTCCAGTACATTAACGCTTGTTGCAATCTTCTGGAAGCACCCCATCTTTCATCGTAACCAATGGTCCAAGCATCACAGTAGATGTGAGCCATGTCGGATTTTGGAATTCCAGAAAGTTCACACTGTCTGATAACTTCAGGATCAGCTCTAATGATTTCTTCTGTGAGCTGCAAATCATGGGGAGTTAAGATTGGTTGAACACCTTCTAACAACTTGGCTTCAACAACGGTTGCTGATGGAATATCAACAATACCTTCGTGAATACCAGTAACACCTTCTTCAACAACAACATAATAAGCTAAACGAGGAGGTAATGGCCCGTTTTTGTCTTTCCAATTATAGTAGTTTTGTTTGATTGGCTCTTTCAAAGTAACGGTGTTGAACATTACAGTACGTCCAGCATACTTGTTTTTAACGATGGCAGCAACAGCTTGGATTTCTTGGGCAGAAAGTGGGTCCAAAGGATGTGCTGGTGCTTGTGGTGGTGCAGAAGCAGAGGTTGCTTGCTTAGCGAGTTGCTGTAATCTTTCCATGTCTTATAGCCTAATAGATATGAGGAACAATTATGCAAATCAAAAGGATTTTCAATTGAATTTATAGTTGATGTGGTTTATAAAAATAAGGCAATATTATCCTGATTGAGGCGAATAACTTTCCCCATCATCTCCTATATACTTTGGGTATGCTTGATTGGAAAAAAAATCAGGGCTTTCTCTTATCATTACCTAATGCGGTCAAGGTTTCCACAAGGATCCGCTCAAATACCTTCCCGATGAGGAAGGATATAACGCGAAAGTTTGTGACAAAATAGACAAAATAGGCAAGCGTTAGACTCAACCGACACCAACAAAAAATGAGAAGAGAGACGATCTGGCGGGAGCAGTGTGGTAGTAGGAATTGGAAGTGATAAGTGACAAGAAGGCACTCTTAGAAAGTGGACTGGGAAAGAAACTAGAACATATTATGGACATGACTCTGTGATAAAGAAGCTGTAGAGGTCATAGCTGACAGACCACTATCAGACAGACAGACAGACAGACACAGACACGGACACGACGCACAGACAAGGACGGAGACAGACATATTTTGAAAGATGCTGCAAAAAGACACTTCGCAGATTTCATGTGATTCTATGGCAAGGCAGTGTTATGTAGGGCAGACAGACATTATGCTGCAAAAAGAGACTTCGCATTATTACCGTCAATGCTTTAATAATATTACATGGTATTATTATATAGGGCATTAAAGACATAATATCATCGAGAAGAATCGTCAAACAGAACTACAACTTCTTAAACTTGAGTTCCACCAAAAGAATCCAGGTGAACATGGGAATGGCAACAAAGCAGATAAAATTGGTGATAATCCAACTGCTGATAAAGGTTGATTTCAACCAGAAAAGCGATTCATTCACGGAGTCATAGTACTCGGCCGAAGAGCACGAATCCTTGCATGAAGATGGAGTCAAACAGTGTTGGACGTAGTTGATAATGATCAGAGTGAAAAGCTGACGAGGAACATCTTGGAATGTATTGGTTTTTCCCATCATTGATTGAATGGTGATAAGTACTATGTTCAAGAAAACATCATTTAAAGTCACACTCAAACAAAACGAAACCACCAAAGTAATGCAGCAATAAGCCCAAGAAAAGTGACACAACACTGATGTCAAACGAGGGAAATTAGCAATATTGGGATGGTTGGCAACCGAAGAAAATTTAAGAATTACATCCAAAATGAACAACGTAGCAAGAGAGAAGTAAATGTGATCGAATCTGATAATAAACCCAGACAGAGTACTGAACAAGCAGGCAGTTGAATTCATCATCAACTCGTCAGGTAAGACAATAACGTAGACGGTCAAAGCACAAGCGAATGCAGTGATGTACTTTGTCGCTGTACGTTTGATATTTGAAATTGGCATCACACAGCATTCTGTAGTGACGTATGAGTCTGAAGTCAGGTAATTAAACGTAGTCAAAGTCGAGTCAAACGAAACGGACTTTTTCGGTTTAGTCTCGGCAATGAGTTTTTCCATGTCATCGTCATTAAAGATATTTTCGTACATACTATTCTTGGAGAATGAAATGTACTCGATAGTTTTCAGAATGGAGTTGGAAAATCCATTGAAGAGAACCATCGAGATGACGAAAAATGCAAAAAACTTGCAGTCTTTGGAGAAGAATGCCCCATTCTTCTGAGAGAAGACTTCTGTGTCGTAAAGTGAAAACTCCCTTATACTGGTACTGGGTGATAATTGACGGAAAATGTGGATGTTGTTGAAGAATGAGGATGCAAAAATGGTGATGAACAAATTCCATACACACATTATCCCTATTATCATGGAAATTGATTTCAAATCCTCGGAATATCCTTTTGGAAGCGTTTGGCTGATTTTCTTGTATCTGTAGCCATAAATTAATGCCAAAGTGGTGCTACCTAGCACCAGTAACAAGAAAGAACGATCCACCTTCGAAGGTGTCTCGAGGGTATCCAACATGTGATTCACAATCTCAGACATTGCGTTGTAAGGTTTTGGGAGGGTATCGGAGGGTATCGGCGGGTATTGGAGTTTATTGGGAGATAGTAATTAGTACAAGCCTGGTAAATGGTATAAGGCGAGTATTACCAGGTCAGAGTGAGGACCGAATAGAGAACGAATATATAACGATCTGAGCCAAAGGAAAAAGGACTATATAAAAACTAGAAACGATATAGCAGTAATTGGGGATTTTATAGATGATGACATTTAAAAAAAAAACCCATATTAGGCAAATAGCGGTATAACGTGGAACAAATGAAAAAAAAATATCTTAACCTAAAATGCTGACACATACCATCATTAAACCCCCCTTGGTTTAAAAAAATTTAATTGTCGCAGTCCATTAGATTGCCATTTTGGTACAACTTTAGGGTATTTGACTAACTAGGTAATATCTGTAGCAATAGTTTACCTTCGGATAATTAGGAAACACTCATCGGTAGACGTTTTGGGTATATTAATTAATAAAGGGCACAATTACCTTGCAGTAAGATGCATTTTTGCCTATAGTGATTATTGATATTTCAGGTTAGATGAATTACCCCTTCCGATACCTCCGCTGGTAACGTACTTTAGTATAGGCATCTTACCCTGATTTCATCCTTTGCTGTATGGGGGAGCGAGATTCGCAGTCGGCGATTAGACATATTTCGCCGGTTAGTATAGGCATCTTACCCTGATTTCATCCTTTGCTGTATGGGGGAGCGAGATTCGCAGTCGGCGATTAGACATATTTCGCCGGTTAGTATAGGCATCTTACCCTGATTTCATCCTTTGCTGTATGGGGGAGCGAGATTCGCAGTCGGCGATTAGACATATTTCGCCGGTTTAGTGTCGGTCCCTGGCAAAAAATTGCCTCAGAACTACGAAAAGGCCCAGAAAATGACCCTACAAACAGTCCCATGGGTTGCTACTCACCCTTACAGGCATATCAACTAGTCATCTATTGCGAAATTCACCACCTGAGCTGGGTGTAGTTCACGGCTTGGCTTATGGAACCTTCGGCAAAAAATGAGATATTTTTTGTCCTCATTACATAATCCGCATATGGCTGCAGGATGGATGCTTTGGAGATATTACTTGATTGGGTGAATATCATCAAGACCCCGATGACTTCGGACCGCTTCTACGTGTTTGATGTTGGAGGAGAGGGTAGACGTGGACGCGGGTGTCTTCAGCGGACCTCAAATGTGTTCCTGTCTTCGCCAGACCTTGAGTGTCCTCCTGTCTGCTGCAGTCTTTGTCTTCAGCAGTTATTGTCTACAGCAGTTATTGTCTAGACATCTACAGTTCTACAACACTTAAAAGTTTTCATGTATTCACAGTGGTGATAATAAACAAAGATTAAATGATTCAAACCGATAACAAATTACAACCGCAGAGCTTATAATTTATCATAGTATTCTTCATAACCTGGAACTTCAGGCTTTTGACCAGTACGGATTCTCTTTTCCTTGACAATGGCACCTGGTTTGGAGGTTTCATCAGTTGGATCACCTCCCAAAACGGCCCAATGATCGAAGATCAATTGTGGGAAAGCTTGACCACCAGTAGCTTGTCTTAATTCACCAGAGAAACCGAAGGATTCGTTAACTGGCAAGTAAGCTTTAATGGTGAACAATGGAGTACCTGGTCTTTGTTCTTCGGAGATAACTTGACCTCTCTTTTTGTTCAACACAGAGTAGATACCACCAATGGCGTTTTCTGGACATTGAATTTCAACCAAGAAAACTGGTTCTTGAATGGCTGGTTGAGCCAACAACATGGAAGCGTATGTAACTCTTCTCATGGTTGGGATGATTTGACCACCACCTCTGTGGATAGCATCAGCGTGTAAAGTAACATCCAAAATGTTAACTCTAACGGATCTAACGTTTTCACCGAAGATTGGACCTTCTTTGGTAGCCCATTGGAAAGCAGCAACAACGGAATCTTTGATTTCGTTCAAGTATTGCACAGCCTTGGTTTGATCAACAACCAAGTTAGGACCGTTACCATCTGGACCGAAACACCAAATCTTTCTAGCATCAGTAACATCCCATCCGTGGTTATCAGCTAAGATTCTAGCTCTGGCTTTGAAATCATCTCTTGGGTTAATAACACCTCTTTCAATATCCAAAGAAACTTCTTCGTCAATTGGTTGAGCTTTAACGTAGATTCTGTTATGCTTGTTTGGAGATTTAGATAAAGCAACCATGGAGGATTCAGCTTCAACGGTTTCTCTGTAAGAAACAACTGGAGGAGAGATCTTCAATGGAATACCAGCGTGATCGTTTTGTAAATCAGACAAACAAATTTCCAAATGTAATTCACCAGTGGCAGCAACAATGTGTTCACCGGATTCGTTCATGGAAGTCAAAACACATGGATCGGATTTAGACAATCTCTTCAAACCTTCAACCAATTTTGGTAAATCGTTGGCGTTTTTAACTTCAACAGCGACTTGCACAACTGGGGAGACAGAGAATTTCATAACCTTCATGTTGTGGGAGAGTTCAGAGGTGGTAATAGTACCGGATTTCAATAAGAATTGATCAACACCGACTAAACCAACAATGTTACCAGCAGGACAGTCATCAATGGCTTCGACGAATCTTCCCATCATCAAAACGGTTCTTTGAATGGCTTTAACGAACAAATCGTCTTTCTTACCAACTTGGTAGTTTGGACCTTGGATTCTAACCTTTTGACCAGATTTAACGGTACCGGCGAAAACACGACCGAAAGCGTAGAATCTACCTTTATCGGAGGTTGGCACCATCTTGGAGACGTACAACATCAAGTCAGCGGTTGGGTCACAGTTCTTGATGGCAATACATGAAGGATCATCAGATGGACCTTCGTATAAGGTTTCAGCTCTGTAGCTTTGAGCAGTAACTGGAGATGGTAAGTGGATAATAATCATTTCCAATAAAGCATCAGCAGCTGGCAAGAATTTTCTCATAACAACTTTCAATAAAGCTTTACCTTCTAATTCTTTTTCATCACCCTTTAAGTTGATTTCTAATTTTTCCAATAAGGTTGGGATTTCAGCCTTTTTGAAGTTCATGATAGCAGCGAATAATCTGAAGATTGGGTCTAAAACGAACATGTTGAAAGCTCTTTCCAAAGTCTTTCCATCAGTGTCTTTTTCTTTGTTAGTCCATTTTTTGGTCTTTGGGTTGAAGTAAGAGTCACCCCATAATCTTTCCATCATTTTTTCTCTGTCAACACCGAATTTCTTGGAGTATCTGGTGGCGAATTGTCTGATGGTGAAAGCCCAACCGTGTAAACCGGAAGCGAAAGCAACGGTACCCTTTTCTGGGTAAACTTGGACGTCACCTAACACTGGGTCAACGTAGGTGGAGATGATAACGTTAACGGATTCGACAGTTCTAGAGAAAGATTGGTATAAATCTTCCTTGGTAACTTGCAATTCCAATAAAGCTCTATCAACTTTGTTGATGACAACAACGGGTTTAATTCTTTCACCCAAAGCTTGACGTAAGACGGTTTCAGTTTGGACACAGACACCTTCAACACAGTCAACAACAACCAAAGCACCATCGGTAACACGCAAAGCAGCAGTGACTTCAGAAGAGAAATCAACGTGACCTGGGGAATCAATCAAGTTAATCAAGAATTCCTTACCTTCGGTCTTTTGTTTAATTTCCTTGACATCGTCATCTTCCATACCAGCGTATAAAGAAATAGCGGTGGATTTGATGGTGATACCTCTTTCTTGTTCATCCTTTCTGGTATCGGTGAATCTGGCTTCACCTGCTTTGGCAGCAGAGATAATACCAGCTCTTTGAACCAAAGAATCGGTTAAAGTGGATTTACCGTGATCGACGTGGGCAATGACCGACATGTTACGCACATTGGTAACCTTGTCCATCAATCCACGGATTTGTTCAATAGTGAAAGCAACTAGAATCGTTTGTTAGTATTCATGTTTTGCGTGTGTACAATTGGCTGTTGACCCTTAATTAGCTGGAGGGAAAATTTTTTTCTTTGATATGAAAAAAAAAAAAAATTTTGAGGTAAAAATTTTCTTTCTCATCTAACCGCTGTCGTTTTTTGCCATGATCTCTCGATAAAAACGACAGGACACTTTCTCTTGCAATCTCTCCTTAATTGGGACCAACTAGCTGTCAGTGGCGTTCCACCACTTGTCTTTTTACATACCCATCTTGAAATTAAGTAATTGGTGTTGTTGAACCTACGAAGAAAGAAAGAAAGAAGAGGGTGAAAGAAAAAAAAAGAGTACGGTTTTTTTTTTTTCGCTCACACCCCCAGTGCAGGTTTGCTGAGAGGTCACCAGAAGTTGGCACGAGGGGGGGGGGGAAACTGAGATAAAAGAGGTTTTATTTTTGTCTGATGGGGGTGTATTCCCAGATGAGGATTGTCTGGGTGCAGGAGCACAGGGTAAACCAGGAAACAGACCCAGAATTACGCACCGTTTATGTCGTGTGAGCAGGATGATGTTACCCGGACAAAGATTTTGGGAAGGGAACCAGACACAAGACAGAGGTGGGGAGAGTGAGGAATTGGGTGAAGTGGTGCTACTGGCGATGGAGGTGGAGGGAAGGGCTTTGAGTTGAGAGGAAGTGAAGGGGGCCAATTGGTGAAATGGTAGGTGCAGAGCGTTGAGAGAGTGGAGAGTGCATTGGAACAGAAGTGCAGTTTCCACACCAAGAATGCATGTTGGAGAAAGTGCATGTTGGAGTTCGCATTTGCAGGTTACACTGGCCCCGAGTCAAGTGAGAAGACATCGTGAAAAATGAACTAATGAAGAACTCCATAGACCTTGCAACCATGAGCTTACCGAGAATCACCGTATTGATTTCTGGATCGGGGTCCAACCTTCAGGCCCTTATCAATGCCCAGAAAGAGGGAAAGTTGCTAGGCGAAATCACCGAGGTGATTTCCTCCAGTGCTAAGGCCTATGGTTTAACCAGAGCTGCCAATGCATCAATTCCTACAAAGACCCATCTACTCCAAAGCTACTATAAAGGTATCCTGAAGGACGAGGTTGAATTGAGAAAACAGAAACGTGAACAGTTTAACCAAGAATTGGCTAACTTGTTAATATATGGAAATATTGAAGGTAAAGATGATGCTAAATACAAAAAACCCGATTTGATCATATGTGCTGGATGGATGTTGATTTTATCTCCTACTGTTCTCACACCATTAGCCAAAGAGAATGTTATCATCATCAACTTACATCCTGCTTTGCCCGGTGCCTTTGAGGGGACTCATGCCATTGAACGTGCTTGGAAGGAAGGTCAAGAAGGGAAAATCACCACCGCGGGGGTGATGATTCACAGGGTTATAGCAGAAGTGGATAAGGGGGATCCAATTCTCGTCAAAGAGCTTGTTTTGAAAAAGGAAGAGAGCTTGGAAGACTATGAGCAAAGGGTTCATGATGCAGAACACATTGCAATTGTTGAAGGAAGTAACATTATTCTTAAAGACATGAAAAAAGATGATGAAATTGACAAGCTACTTGATGAGAAATTGAAAATATAGCTACGTATATAGGGCAAAGAAAGAGCCACCTCATGCAATTACGTATAGAGATCGAGCCAACTAGTGCAATTGCGTATTGAGATGTCAAATGGTGTCTGCATAATGATATACTTTTAGAGTTGGCGGTACCTAAAAAGATGTCTGCATAAGGCATATACGTGAGAACGATCGAGATGTCTGCATAATGACATGTTCTTAACAGAGATGTCTGCATGACGACATATTCTTACAAAAAGACAGCGGGTGTTTCAGAGATGTCTGCCTATTGACACATTCATCAAGATACAGTGTGCATACGTCATTACCTGCAAATTAACACCTTTTCATCTTTAGTAAGTCGTAGTCTGATGTGAAATTGAATATATAATTACTTACTCACTTACAAGTTAGCAATAACTTGTTCGGTAAAATGTTTGGTAGTAGCAGTACCCTTTAAGTCACCAGTTCTGTTTTCTGGACCGGATGCAATGGTTTTCAAGACAGCAGCTTCAACTTTATCAGCGTCTTCGAATAAGGACATATGTCTCAACATCATAACGGAAGATAATAATAAAGCAGTTGGGTTAGCTAAACCTTTACCGGCAATATCAGGAGCAGAACCGTGGACGGCTTCGAAAATAGAAACCTTGTTACCCATGTTACCGGATGGAGTCAAACCTAAACCACCGATCAAACCGGAGGATAAATCAGACATGATATCACCATACAAGTTTGGCATGACCATAACCACGTTCTTGTAGTCACTTGGATCAGCAGTCAATTTCAAAGAAGTGTTATCTAACAATTCAAAATCCAAAGAAATGTCTGGGTATTCTTTTCCGACTTCTTTGGCGGTTTCGACGAATAAACCATCAGACAATTTCATGATAGAGGCTTTATGAACAACCAAGACATGAGGTTTATTGATGGTTTTAGCGTATTCGAAAGCGTATCTAATAACCTTTTCGGAGGCTGGTTTGGTGATCAATTTAATGGATTGAACAACACCTGGGACAATGGTGTGTTCAATACCGGAGTATTCCCCTTCGGTGTTTTCTCTGATCAACACAGTATCAACGTTATCATAAGGAGTTTTGTAACCAACAATTGACTTACATGGACGAACGTTGGCGAATAAGTTGAAGGTTCTTCTTAAAGTCAAGTTCATAGAAGTGTGACCTTTACCGACTGGAGTAGCTAAAGGACCTTTTAATGCCACCAAGTTTCTGTTAACAGAATCAACGGCTGGTTGAGGTAAAGTGGTTTTACCATCAATTAATAATGGAGTAACATCAACAGGTTCCCATTCAATTGGAATGTTAGCAGCAGCATAAATATCTTGAACAGCTTCGGAAATTTCTACACCAATACCATCACCTTCGATCAAAGTGACAGTGTATTTTCCATTGGGTTTCTTTTGTCCAGTGAATTGTCCAGCAATATAACTTCTGGATAATCTTGGAGCAATGAATGCTTTTCTAGTTAATTGTCTAAACATAATGAATGGTATTGAACTCTATCACAAGGGTAGAAGGAAGAAAGGGAAAAAAAGGAGATGAAATCGTTTTTCGTACCGAAATTTCGAAAAAAGGATCGATCAATTTTTTTTTTTTGTCCGGTTTGGGAGCTTTTGAAAAAAAAAAAAAAAAAAAAA